>JADRCD010098584.1:0-16905 GCA_019843815.1 Montemys delectorum | reverse complement strand
TGTGTGTGTGTGTGTGTGTGTGTGTGTGTCTGTCTGTCTGTCTATCTGTCTCTGTCTCTTTCTCTCTCTCTGTCTCTCTGTCTTTCTCTTTTCTTTTTGGAACTTTAGAATATAAAGTGCAGGTTGAAAAACAAAGCAAAATATTAATTCCATCCCACAGTTACTAATCTATCAAAGGGATGGCCTGATATAGCATAACAAATTTTAAAATGACAAATTCTCATATTTTATTTTCAATATATTATGCAATCAAGTAGTGCCACAAATTTTGGTCAAATTTTGACTGAAAAAGAAAAAAAAAAACAACAACTCACCAAAGGGTTTTAGAAGTCTGTAAACAGGAATTGGGGTAAAGAGGAATTTAGAATAGCATTTTTAAGATTAAGTAGGTACTTAATGTCTGTTGAATGATTCATGCAAAAAAACATAAGCTAAAAATTTTGTTTTCTAAGATCCCTTTAGTCCTCCCTTGATTTTATTTAAAACTCTATAAAAGAAAGGACAAGAGTTGACAGGTGGGGTCAGCTTATCCATGTACAACCCCAGCTATTTAGGATGCCTGAGAGAGGGGTACTGCGTCATACAGTGTAGTTTGTGCTAATTTCCTCTAGTCTTCTGTAACCTCCTTTGCTCCTTAGCTAAGCAAGCTCTTAATTACATGTGTTGATCTTAACACTCTTTGGGGCTGTAAGTTTAGTGATATACTCCATTTTACAAATTTTCAATAGAGAAGAAATTTCTTATGGATTTATGATTAAAATAGTGTATTTATATTCTTTTTCTATCCTGACTATAATGACTTGCTTATGAAAATTCTCTACAATTAACTCAGTCTCTGTTAGTTCCCTGAATACAGGGAATATATGGTCTCCTCGTTTCCAGATTCTCTAAGATAAACTTCTCCCTGCTTTGAACACGGCTTTTGTTATTTACTAGCATAACTTCGCACATCTCAGGTTAAACAGTTGGTTTCCTCTAGAAAGACCACCCTGGCTGATCACTAGAGAAAGAGGATTATGGTTTGTGTCCTGTCTCCCCTCCCCCACTGATTGTTTGGTTTCCCCCTCATTCACATAGGTATTTATTTCTGTCATTACTCCAGAAACCACTATTTATCTAGGAACCTTACATACTCTCTTTTATAACAGTTTTTTAATTGTTGTTTTCCTCTGGTCTCTGAACTTTGTAGTAAAGAACTTGGTCTGTGATAATCATCTCTATACAATAAAAGCAGAGCACATTGGCCTAGCATATATGTATTATAAAAAGATGAGTTGATGTGTATTGTGTTACACTTTTAATAAGCAGTTTGAGTATTTCCTGGATAGGAGGCATGACCCAACACAAAAGATGACTGATGTTCTTTAGTGGTCCATACATTGAGTTGTTACCATCTAGAGCATCTGAGAAGGTACTCATGACACACAGAGAGTTTAAAGAACAGCAGAGAAAAGGAGAAAAACCCTAAAGTCAACAGAAGGCTTGGCTTGAGAGAAGAATTGGGTACAAACTTGGATTGTAGGGAGCTGCAGATTTCTAGATACCATGAAAATTTCTGATCCTGTTATTCAGCCACTGCTATATAACTTTGGATTAAAAGTAACAGAAACTGCCTCTGACCCTATTGTGTATGCTACTGCATGTGTCCTATCATTTTTATGTTACAGTTGTTGTGTGGTAGACTTTTGCTAGTAATAATGGATTCTGGGATGATGGTATTGGGCTAGTCTGTTCTAAAGGATGACAGTGACACATGTGGCCATGTGACCCTACTGGAATATTTACTTATCAAGCTAATCCTCATTAAAGTTTTAAAGTTCAACTCTAACAAAATGGATATCATGTGCAACTGTACCAGTGCACTCTTTATCCCTACACTACTTTAAAGTATCAACTGTAGAGCATGTAGAACCCAAGTGGTAAGATCCTAGGTGTCTAAAGTTCCCACACGGGGCCAGGACTGAACAAATCCTCAAACTACTATAGTGTGCTAAATAAACTAGATAGGTAGATTTTTATCATTATGAAAGGAGAGCAATTGCTTTTTCATCCTCAGAAGCAAAGAAATGGCCCAAAATTACAGAATTCCATAAATACCATATAATCGCTAAACATGTTAGTTACAAAGTAATGCCATTGGAAAACCTTAGTCATACCGTTAAACAAAAATCTGGCCTCAAAACAAAAAAAAAAATGTGCATAGGAATGAAACCAAATAATATATACCAACATGTATACAATGCCTATGACTAAAGATTTACACTGTGCATAATTTAATTGTATCGCCTTTAACTATACTTGCTAAATATTCTTTTCTTGATTAAATGTATTGTCTAAAGGCAAAAAGCATTTATTCTGCATCACTTTATGATGCAAGACGGCCATGGCAGTTGCTCCCCAAACTGAGTGCAAATTTCTGTGTATCATCCCACTTTAAGAATATGTGGGGTTGCAGAGATGGATCAGCAGGTTAAGTGCACTGACTGCTCTTCCAGAGGTCCTGAGTTCAATTCCCAGCAACCATGTGGTGGCTCACAACCATCTGTAGTGGGATCCAATGCCCTCTTTGGTGTGTCTGAAGAGAGTGACAGTGTATTCGCATACATTAAATAAATAAATAAATAAATAAATACATCTTTACAAAATTATATAAAATAAAAGAGTGTATGTGAACTTAAGTTGCTGAAAAGCAATTATTAATCAGGACCTATGTACACAAGTTTCACTGAAATGCAAGTAGTTCCTTTATCTTTATCCTTTGTTTGTGCATAATAGAAAAATATTTTAAAATAAAATGTGACCGTATTTTTACCTTTACATAATTAGATAGTGTTATGAACAACTGAGACAATTTGAAATGTTCCAGTTCCCTAGTCTAAGCCAAGGAACATGTCCCTCCCCATCATCACACATAAGGATATTTATCTTTGGTTTTAAATTCTTACCATCTTCTCTAATGTAAAGATCTTGTTTTCAAACAAATAAAGTGGTGTAAAGGTGGCATACACAACCATGTGAGGGGACTGTATTGCTGAGGAGCCTAGAAATAAACATATATTAAACCATAAACAATTCTCATCAACACAAATGTAGACAATTACTTTCTCACTATGGACTCTTATGGGAGGTATGAAAAAGAAGAGAGGAGGAGAGGCAAAGACAAGGGAAGGATAAAAGGAAGGAAATGAGAGAGAAAAAGAGAGAAAGAGAGGGGAACATATCTGGTATCTTTTCCTTGTTTTATAATGACTTAGCTTTAATTACCACCCTTTAAAAAAAAACTCCCAAAATCCATTGGAGTTTAGGGCTTCAATATATCAATTACAGAGAAACAATCTCTTCCATAATGTTCTGCTCCTCCATAGACTATATGTATCATCCTCATACATACATTTCCTTCAGCCCAGACCAAAAGAACCAAGAGCTTTGACTCAGTGCAACCTCAGGCCCCAGTCCAAAGTCTTAGTGAAACATCGAAGTCCCCTCCAGTAAGACTTAAGACATGACTCAAATTGAGGCAAAACTTCCTACAACTCTTTGTTTGTTTGTTGACATGTTCTCATTGAAAATTTATTCATCTATAAATTACATAAATTTCAGAAAACTGAAAATTTTTTCCTAGGGTTCTTACATAGCTATGAGCCTGTGACACTGGACAAGAAATATGACTCCATATTACTACGGAGATACAAAGAATAAAGTAGGTACCCACATCAGCATAAGAGCTTAGCAAGGCAAATTCCATTGCATCTTAGGCTTGTGGATATTTCTCTCTTGGTCTAGAGTCTCAGCCTGCTGAGCTCACTGTTCCCTCCAGCCTTCAGTGGTGGCTCTACCTTATTGGTTTTGGCCAGAGAACCTGTAAGAACATTTTGCAGTGGCTTCACCTATAAACAGCCTTTGCAAAGAGGCCCATATGGCTCTTTGCATGGGTACTATGGCTTACTGAAACCATGAAGCAGGGCCCACCCTCTATAAATGAAAGCAGGCCGGGAGGGTGGTGAGATGTAGTCCTGATTGTCTCTGGTCTGGGTCACCTTGGAGACTTACCTGCATATTCACATTCACAGCCAGATAGCACTCCTGTAGAATTGCAGAGATACAGCCTTCCTTAATCCCATCTGTATCTCCTCTAAAGGGGGCTCTGTGTGGATAACGCCATTTCTATCCCTAGTCTTTGTGAACTTGACTGATTTAGCTTCATGGTGGGTAACTTCCGTGTGGGTGATTTCAAGCTATGCCCTTGGTATTCTTTTACAAGCTTCTTTGCTTTAGGATAAAGTTAGACTAAATATTTTTCTAATCTTCAAGTTTTTATTGCTTTCTAGTTTACAATTCCTTCCATTCACCTCCTTTCTCTCATATTTTACCACTCATAGTAAGGAAGTTAATCCTCATACTCAATCCTATGCTGAGACACCATCTCCAGTAAATATCCAGTGTCATTGCTAACAGGTTTTTGTTTCTACACAACACTAGACAACACTTCTGGCAACACCCCTTTCTGATTTACAACAGGGACTTTTTTCCAATTTCCAACCACATCTTCCTTGTTTCCAGTTAGGAGTTTCCCACAGCATCTCTCACATATAGGAACTCTTACCAACCGGTCCTTCAGAGCCGCTCAGGATTTTTCAAGTGTGAAATCTTAAACTCTTCCTAGCATCCACATATCAATCAGTTCAAAACCATCTCCCTAATTTTTTAGTATTTGTTATACTAAAAAATGTTGTGTCATGGTACCAGCATCTGCATGAATCCTGTCTCACTGAGAAATAGATTCAATATGGAAATAGAGTGGTTATTAGGAGTTGGCCCATCTAATTATTGCCCAATCTGCAGGGTAGGCCAGCTAGCTGGGAGAGACCCAGGGGAAGCAATGAGTTGTTCCTGCCTGAAGATGAACAGACTCTAGGCACAAGAAAAGTCCATATTTTGGTCTGACTCTATAGGCATTCAAATGAGAGGAGGGTGCATTTACCTGATTGGATGAAATTTGCTCACAGGAGACAGTATAAGCTGTTTCACTCTGCCTACTAATCTGAATATTAATACCATCCAAAAAGCATCTTCACAGAGTGTTTCACCAGATTTCTGAGCACCACTTGGCTCAGTGGAGACTCATTCACTTCCTTCTCAGTTTTGATATTAACATCTTTATGCATAAATGTATTTTGGCCTAAATTATACTCCATCGCTGAACAGTGAACACTGGAACTTCAGAAGTCCTTCCTGTATCAAACAGTTTCCTCTTGTTTGAAGTTCTGTGACAAGGGTTTAATAAGGACAAAGCTGGCCTGAAACAATCTCAGGATAACACTGAACACTCCATGGTCCTTCTACCACAAACTAAGTGTCTGAGAATAAAGGAGGTCAATAATTTTTCAAAAACTCTTGAACAGCATCTGTTATCTTATAAACAGTAAGAATTATTTATAGTGAGACTCAGATAATCAATATGTAGCCATTATTTCTATTATCATTCTATTTTATTTTACAAAGAACAGTACATTGCCTTCTTGTCTTGTTAGACATAAACCCAATCACCTTTGGTAAATATTTGGCTCTCAGGGTTCCATAATATCATGATTTCACAACTCATGACAGAAACCATGTGATTTGGTTATCTAACTTTCCAGATGGTAAAACAGTCCTACATTCCAGCATCCTTGACAATTGACTAATCTAAGGGGAGGGAGGAAAATAAGACCCACTTTGATATGAAGGGATGACATTTAAAATCCTAACTTCTAAAATGGTCTTAAAATATTTCTCAGTACTTAAGAGTTTCCTCCTTGATAAAACTGCCATCTTTATTGTGTTTTCTTGCCTAGAGGATTTTGCCATGTTGCTATGATTTAGATATCTCATTTTACATGGAATGAAGCTCTTTTCTGTTTCCTTTGCTGTAAAGTATGTAGAATTACTTAAATATCACCTTTATCATTGTTTCATCCTCTATTAAATTGTCTTGTTTTAATAAATAACAAGTTCATCCTGGAACATTGACTTACCAACAGATGAACTCCAAAGCATTACAAAATTACTACAAGTCCCTAGGATACTTGTTAAAGGTTATAAATCTATCTTCAGATGTGATATTTGGTTTTTTAGAGTGGCTAACTTCTATGCTTCCATGCTTCCTATGTGTCAAGTGCTGCATTACATGAGTCAGTTCTCATACAAGCCCTATGTAATAAACTGTATGACATCAATTTTCAGGTAAGAAAATTAAATTGAAGATAGGTTAGGAAATGTATCCAAGATGCATGGTTGAAGAGTGCAAGTATGAGAAATGAGTGGGAAAGGATGTCTAGTCTTTCTGATAACTTCTCATTATTGATTATTCTTTATAGCAATAGCAGAAGAGTAGGTTGACCAGAAGGCTTTTCAGGTCACTTTCCTCCAGAAGGTATTTGAGATTCTACAATATGATGCTAATCTCAACAACAGAGGAATTTTGCTAGCAGGCTTATAGTTTCATAATTTGATATTATACTTGTGTGTGGTGGATATGTGTATGTGTGTGTTGTAAAGTTAGGAAGGGGATTGTGATACAGGAGAAAGAGATGCATTAAGAGATGAGTACAAATGAAGATAAAGGAACATATATGCCATGAAAGGAGATGTAGGATTATTTGGACTAAGAATTGAGGCCAGCCAGAGGGAGGCAAGGGTTAGTCAGTGAGAGGGAGGATGAACAACACAAGTATCATATATGATACATATGATACATGTGTATGAAAATCATAGGCATCTTAATTTTTTAGGTCAAATTATTTGTGGTCAAGAAATAGCCTTCTTCTTAACCTTATAGTTCTTTGACTGCTAACATTTCTCTGTGGTTTTCATTTGTTTGTTGTTAATGCATTTTTGGAATGCAGCCCAATCTTACCTGGCTTATCGTTTATTTGTAGTGCCTTGCTAAGAGTAAATATTATAAATGAACACTATGTTAATAGAAACTCTTCTGTTTATTTCTGAAAGAGAAAATTACCAACCACATAACCACTTTCCAATGTGTAACAGCTTCCAGTTTTGCCATGATAAATGTCTAGGTCCTGGCAGATGTTCAGCTTGGGATACTTCCTGCCTCATTGCCAGCCATGCTACTGCTAAGCAAGACCCATATGTTTTCACCTTATAACTGGCACTCTAACCTTCGCAACATTTTATATATCACTAAATATTTCCAGCTGGTATAATAATCACTAAGAATCAGACAACTTTACAAATGTTGTTAGTTTCCTTTTGTTTCCATATAGTCTGAAGTGGACATTACAGACCCACAAGCAAATCTTCACAAAGATGTTCATGGCTTCCCACCCATGACTATGCTCTCAGCAGTGCCAGGACCGCAAGAGAGAACTGTGTATTGATCAAGCTGAAAGTGAGGTATATCATTCCTGCTTATGTGTCATGGGTTACAGCACAAACAGATGCTAATCTAACTTTCAGAACATCTGCAGATATACAGCATAACTTGTTCTTAATCAGTGAGAGAAAATTACAAGTGTTGACAGCCTCTCTCATACTCAGAAATGTCCTCCCTATAATCTCACAAAACCATTACTGAATTTTTCTCTTTTGCAATACATCTTAAGACTCCTTCTAAGTTACAAAATCTAAGTTACCCTGTAGGTAATGTAAAAGTCTGTGTCAGAATTCAAATTTCTAATGTTTGTGGTAACATTTTTGTCATATATTACAAGGACAGATTTGTTCATATATTAAAACCTGAGTGTTTTTTTTTTCATTAATGTCACAATCTGAATCCAAGCTTCTTTATAAGTTACATTTTAAATTTAGTTGGTCAGGAAATTGTTCAACATTTAAAGGTGGCACTATCAACAGATGTTAAGGGGGAAGATAATGCAGTGGTTAAAAGGGTGAACCCTAAAGTCCAGCTTCCTGGACTTGCAAACTCACTTCCAACTCATCTGGAGTTGTTCCAAAATACCACAGCCCATGCCAAAGGACTTCCCGTCTGTGGGGACAAAGGTCTACACAGGGCTGTCTCAGAAGAATTTTATAGTCAGTAATGGCCAGTGACTACAATTCACCCTCTTGTTTCCTTTTATGAATGGAAACTCGCCTTGCAGAGTTCCCATTACTCTGTCTTTAACAATGCATAAGATATGAGGTGAAGGTGTATGCATATGTATGCAAGTGCGCATGCTAAAGTTCTTGGACCCAGAACTAGATGCAATTATTGGATAATGTGGGTCATAATTTTGTAAAGTACTGACTACATAGTTGTGGAAAGAGGATAAAATGAGGATCCAGTGTTCAGGGAAGTCAACTTTGACAAAGGTTAGATACTGTCCACCAGAGAACGCCCTCTTCATCTACAACACTTAGCCAAACAGTCTCTCCAAATTGTATGGCCAATTGCAATTTTAATGCAATGTAAACAGAAATGACCTACTATTAATGAGCTTGGCCCTTAAAGATCTCAGCTGTAATCATCCCACACGTTTTTCCACTTCTGTTGGTAAAAATCTTGAGAATCCACATGGCTAAAGGTGTCAGAACTCTAGGACAGGCCCATATTTTCATTAAATACTGTTTAAAAGAATTCTCAACACTTAAAATAGTCTTAACTTCATGTAATTGGGAAAAAATTAAATGTACTGTTTGAATCATTTGTAGGCTATATTCATGGATACATTTACTTTGAAAATTAAAAAAAAGTAGTGGAGAAAACCTTTAAATGTCACATATTAGCATGTAGTGGACTGCAGTAGATATTATAGAACTGTGAACACATACAGATGAAAAACATGCATACATATTTATACAACTTCTGTTCCCCTTCTTTACTGTCTTTATAGAATATTTAAATTATTTGTCTTTTTATTTTAATTACTGCTGTCTTAAACATTAACTTGAGAAAATTAATAAAACACATCTTTTATATTAAATTTCCCATGCCTTTTTAGAGCTAGCTAAAGCATATTATATTTCTTCTGTCAAGTAAAATACAAATAATAAAAAAAAATGCAATCATTCTTTCCCATAGGAAGTGGTTCTACAAGTCAGCTATCTTTTGAATTCTCATAACCTCTTATCACTAAAACAAAGGCAGCTGGTGGAAGAAAATGTACCTTCAAAATCTACTTAAAATCACCTGCATAGGGGAGAAGGTCTATAGACCCTCTTATTTATGTCAGATAAGACTCACCCTACAGAGCTCAGTAAAACCCAGTGTTCTATCTTAGGCATTTTTAAGAACTCAAACACTCTTCATAAGTAAACTGAAGTGTGACATGCAATCAGATAAATGGTTTGTATTTTAATTCTTAATTCTGAGAACCCCCTTAGGTGCTGCTGTGTTGGTGTGCAGAGCAAGAACCTGGCTTTAAAGGGAACCCTTCCCTCGCCCAGTACTTATGCATTCAGTGTGACTTTAGGCAGCACTCACAGACCAAACTTGAGTCACGTCCTGTTCATTCTTAAACTCCTTGGTTTTTTCATTGGATTTTTTTTTTTTTTTTTTTGAGATAGGGTCTCACCGTGTAGCCTTAGATGGTCTAGAACTCACTATGTAGACCAATCTGGTCTCAAACTCAGAGATCTACCTGCCTCTGCTGGGATTAATGGTGTGCACCCCCATGCCCAGTGTAATAATGAGTTCTGAGCCAGGGGAGGGGAATGTATTATTGCTTCTACTTTCTCAAAGAAAAGGGGGAAAGCAGCAGTTGGCAGCACTTGGTCCTGTTTAAAGGTGGAGCTTTGTCAAAGGCAATCTTGCTCCTGATTTCATCTCCAACATGCAACCCATCAGTTACACATAGGTCCGATGGCTGAGGGAAAACTTGAACGGGCTTACTTAGACACTTCAAAGGAGAAAATGTACCACGTCTATGTCTCAACATTTTCCGTCAGGTTAGGTAGCGACTACGATAGTTACTGTAAGAGACTGAGAGCTTACAATCTGACAAGGACTGCATAGAGTACTGAACATCGGATGAGGGTCTCGAACCATGGAGTGAAAATTTGAATCTTTCCTTCTCCTTCTCTCCATCCTTCTTAGTCTTCTTCCCAAGGTCTTTTGCATCTGCTTTCTCTGACACATTAAAAAAACATAGTAAATCTTTAATCTAGAAAAACCCCAGAGCGTGCTACACATTCAGCCAGTGTGTCCTAAAGAAGGCCAAAATAATAACACTCAAATGTAAAACTATAGCCTTAATTTCTCCCAAAGTGTAATCTCCTGTGATTAGAAATACTACACTAAATCAAGGGAAAAGAATCCTAAAAAATTAACATGGGCTGTAAAATGGGCAGAATTAGTATTATTATAGGCATAAAAACTAAATTATTATACATAAATTTTAAGTTGTATGCAGATAGTGACTTGGATACGTGCTTGTGTGTATGTGTGCATGAGTATATGCACCCGTAGAGGTACAGGGAAATGTCGGTGTCCTTCTCTTAGTTTCTCCCCTTTCCTTTGAGACAGGGTCTCCCTCCCAGTGAATCTGGAGTTGTTTCAGCTGGACTCTTTGGCTAGTAAACTTGTCTCTGGCCCGCACAGCACTGGGATTACACAGGTAGCCCCATGCTCTCCATGTGAATGCTTAGGATCCAGATTCAGATACTAACGCTTTGCAGGAAGGGCTTTGAACCAGAAGGCCACCTTTCCAGCCAGGTGGGTAGATTTCATTTATATCTAGTCATAACTCCAGGCTAATTTTCTCATTTTAAAAGCAGAAACAAATGAACAAGACCAGGAAAGCATGCATTGAACATTTAGTCCTTTTTATACAGGGCCTTCTCAGTGTTCTCTACTTGGGGCCTTGAATTCCTTTTGTGAGGCTGAAATCCAACCACATCCATCAACCGACAGCCTGTTTTCAGGATGGCGTGTGCAATAAACCATTTACTGAGCTCTCCTCCGCATTTGAATTCTTGCTCATGAACATAGCTCTATGAACGACTGTCTCTTTTAATTAAAAAAAAAAGTCAAGATTTTTTTCTTGCCTAATAAATCCCTCAATTCAGAATGTGAGTTTCAATTCTCTGTATCAACTGCTAAATTTATAAACCTCACTGCTCTCCTGTTCACTACTTTAAAAAGAAGTACAATTATTAAAGATTATTATCAAAACAACTTATGATGCCCCTTAGCGTTGAAAATAAGCCTGTCTCAATAGAGTCTGAAGCATACTTTAAATGTATGTTAGACATAAAAGCAAACATGAGCAGAATTTTAAATATAGACTGAGATATTTAACTGAGAAATTTAAGTATTAAAAGCTAGATTAACAAAACCTTTATTTTGTATAAATATCAACTTAATTTAAGCAAGCTTTGTATAGCAATATGTGATTTCATTTAGAATTTTAAAAGTGAACTTTACTCTCAAATTCCTATTTGGAATTTGATTCATAATATATCTCATCAAAATACATACATAGGAAAAAATTCGGCTCTTTTAAATGTTTATTACTAGACTACCATGTTATCTGTCATTTAATTCCATGATTTTGGAAAACCCTACTTGACATCTGCATGCTACTGGATGCTACTTTTTCCTACCTAGTTCCACAAACCTCTCCACACTGCTGTTAAATTTCCAGCACGTCTCTATGTCCCAGCACAACCTCACTCTCAGCTCATGAGGAGGCTTCCAGCAAACAGGGGACATTCAAATCTCTTGTCAGGAATCCCCATCCTCTTCCAAATTAAGCTCATCTACTTCCCTACACCTGTACCTCTTCACCCCATGGTCCCATGCCTGCCCGCCCATTAAATCAGAGGAGCCATGGCTCCCCAGGGCTGAGGAAAACTCAACAGTTCTACCCAGTGACTGGGAAGGTCCATCTTAAATGACAGTGGTGGTGTCAGCTTCCAGAGAAGGGAGGAAGTGCTGGATTCACATCCCACTGGAGGGCCACCCTATAGAACTACTGTGCACTTCCTCACTAGATTAACAGTTATATATTCTGTATATGACACATTAATCACTATCATCTTCCAATTTATTGCTGCTGTTCTTCAAGTCCAATTTTCTCACAGAGCTGTCTGTATATTATATTTCTTCCTGTCCCCTTAACTCTCTTCCTCAGTGTTTCGTGTGCACCAATCCTAGGCTCTATTGACATCCAACATCTGATGGAGGAACTGAAGTTCACATCAGAGCTCATCTCATTATAGTATCCTATACAGTGTTTCTCTTTCTTGGAGAAGCTTCCCCCTCCTTCCCCCCTTGATTTTAATGCCAGCACACTCATGTTTTCTTTGCCCCACTTCTCTGACCACTCATTGTTCTGCCGAGTCTGTCATTGATACCAGTTCTTAGATAGTTACAAACTCCAGGTTCAGTTCCTAAAGTCTTAGGCCATGCTGTCTTTTTTGAGAAATATCACCCACCATATATCTGTGAATGCCTCCTAAATGACCCTTGCCAGTTTGAGAATAAAAGTTCACGTGATTATCTTCAAGGCATTTCAGATTAAATGTGAACAAAATCATGCTGTGATGCCTTCCTCTAAGCCTCACCATATATCTAATTTGAACAACTCAGAATTACACAACTCACCCAAACGAAGTTTTGCTATTTTATAATTAGTTTTCTTTTTCCTTTTTCCTTTTTGAAACAGTGATCTTTTCTGTTTTGTGTTGTGTGGGTTTGGTTTGGTTTTGTTTTGTTTGATTTTTCAAGACAGGGTTTCTCTGTATAGCCCTGGCTATCCTAGAACTCACTCTGTAGACCAGGCTGGCCTTGAACTCAGAAATCCGCCTGCCTCTGCCTTCCAAGTGCTGGGATTAAAGGCGTGTGCCACCACCGCCCGTCTTTTGAGACAGTGATCTTACTGGGTCTCTCAACTTTCCGTATCCCAAGATGCCACTTTATCTAACATGAGCTGGCCCCACAGTCTCCAGACTGTTTTTCTCTCAATTGCCCACAATTTCCTCCCAAACCATCTCTCAAATCTCCCAAAATATTCTTGTCTGTTGTGGCCAAAACTAACATTTGAAAAAGCAAATTCTGTCTTGATTCCCTTGTAAAGTCTTCACTGCCTGTCAGTAATGCTTACAATGAAGAGCAGGACTCCAAACATGATCTAGAAGACTCAATTTGATCATTCCTGCCTGCTTTCAATCCAGCTCTTCCTAAACCAGTTACTCTTTCACTCTGCTTCGTCTGAACACATTCCACACCCCTCCCTCCAATATCCTGCCATGCTTGCTCCATATGTTTCCTGGCTTCTGCACCTGTGTTCGCCTTTGCCACTGACGCTCTGGCCACAGCCCTCTTTGTTTGGGTTACCTCCACTTACCTTTGCAGGCTGCAACAGGCCCCACGCAGACTGGCATTGTATTTCCATTTCATTTTTTAGTTTCTGGATAGCATAGCTTCCTTTTGTTAGTCAGTTCCCCACTAGATCATCGGGTTCAGAAAGTGGCTTCCTCTACATCTGTTTCTGCTTCCCAAGATTAACACCATTTCCCAGAAACTTAACAGTACTTTTATCAGCAAGGAGTATATTTAGATGAATATTGATGGCTGGATGCCTGGATGTTAATTTATTAAACAACAAAAGGGGCTTCTAGAAGAAAACTAATTGGGAATATAATAAAAAATAATCCATTTCTATTTGTTTGCTTATTTTCATCAAGCCAGGCCTGTGTGGGTACACATTACTCACACAGCTGATCTTGATATGTTTTTGAATATCTGAAGTAAAATTTTCTCTATACTACTTGGTAAGAAACACGAGCAGATATGGTCTCTTATTTATTTTGCCTTTTGAAAGCTGAGAACCAAACTTAAGGCATTGCCTATGCTGGGTAAGTGTTACCCAGTTATAACCTTTGGATTCTTAAGATAGGGTCTCACAGTAGCTCACATGGTTATCCAGGCTGACTACAATTTGTGACCTTTCTGTTTCTCCCTCCTAGGTTAGAAACAATCTTCATAAAGAATAATTTTGACAAAATGTTAATACTTTCTAAAGCATTAATATTTGAAGGAACCTTTTAGATACTACCAAAATATACAGAAAAATCTGAATATTTCTAGTAGATTTAATTCTACTTCATAAGCAGGTTCTTCATATACATAGTTATAAGATACTTCCGTGAACACAGAACAAATTATTCATCAACTTTTTATCTTGAAAATAGAAATGAATATGTACTTTGTAAAACATAATTTGAAATCAATTTTCTTCATACTTGAACCCCCATCTTAAGTTTTTAATTTACGTAACCCATACTCATATCAATTCCCTAAAAACAAGAAGGTAAGTTTTTTACTTTTGTTGTGCGGCTCCATTGCATTCTGCATATAAGTATGAGAAAGACATTCTAGGAGTGACTTTGACTTCAGTATCCTGTCTCCTCCTAATACAGCAGTAATTTAACATGAGCAAAATTGAGAACCACCTGTGCTGCTTCTAGAAGGGAGGTACAAGACCCATTGAGAGTTCTAAAATCAAAAGAACAGTTAAGACACGGTAGCAACATAGAAACAAAAACAAAGACATCATTAGCCTCAACAGGGACTGTATAGCATCTATGCCATGGCCTATTGGATGGCGTTCGACGCCTTACCCTTTGCAGCTCTGTCGCCCTTGTCAGGAGCCTTCAGGGTTGTAAGGGAGACATCCGATTTGAAGTCCTTCCCATCCTTCACTTCCTTGCCTTCCTTGCCTTCCTTGCCTTCCTTGCCTTCCTTGACTTCCTTGCCGTCCTTGCCGTCCTTGCCGTCCTTGCCGTCTTTGCCGTCTTTGCCATCCTTGCTGTCTTTGCCATCCTTGCTGTCTTTGCCGTCCTTGCCGTCCTTGCCGTCCTTGCCGTCCTTGCCGTCCTTGCCATCCTTGTTCTCTTTCGTGGTTTCCTTCAGTTTGTTGTCTATCATTGCGATTTTGCTTTCAGAACTGGGCTCTTCTGTGAGCTTAAACTCAGGCAGTATTTCCTTCAAGAGCTCCCAAACTCTGTCCACATACGCTGGGCTTAGAGGAAATACATTTGTGTTAATCTCCAGATGATGGTTTTCTACCTGATGTCAAGATGTTAGTGGCAGGATTCTTAACTTCTTAGTTCCCACGACTGATTCCAAATTGTTACCATAATTTTCCATTAAAAATATTATTCACTGATGATGCTTTTGTTGCATTCCTACAATGTACATGGCTTTGATGATACAGAGACCAAAACTAGTGGATATGTCAAGGCGGCAGAGGGGACAGGCATGCAAAATACATGACATGGGAAATACATACATGTGTTCATATGCTATATGTGATTCTATGCTATACATAGATGCTGTATATGCTATGCGTGTATAGGCTGTATGTGCATATGCAATATACATGTATAAATGCCCTATGTGTACAAAGGCATCCTCCTGAATAGGATTCTCCAGTGATATTCTCCCCTTTGAAGATGGTAGGGGAATTTTTTAATGTGGTCTCAAAAGCCTTTAGCATATGATGCTCCTCCCTAAAATATTCTAGCATATGACACTCCTCCCCAGACCCTCTCCAATTCATGCTCTAGAATTCACTAGCACATCAAACACTTTTGGGGGATTATACTTTTTCGAACCAACTTCCTTATTTTCTCTGTTCTGAGTTGATCTTCCCACAGTAATTAATCAGCCACACTAACTTCAACTAATCATTTGAAGTCAGCGTAAACATCAGTTTCAGAGATAGAGGCAAGTACATGCTTCGGCTTGAAGAGCCTGAAAACTTGTTACACAGGTTTTTTTTTTGTTTGTTTGTTTTTTGTTTTGTTTTGTTTTTTAGGAAGACACTGAAAATACTTTACAAATTACTAACTCGGTTCACATGGACTGACTGAGGACATGCTCTCTGACAGTTACTTGGAGCCACTGCTAAGCACAGCAGATAAAGAATGACAGCTGAAGACAACTCTGGACTGAATGGGGCTCCAAGCCGCATCAGAATGGCCTACAGAGCAAGCCATACCAATCTGTCCTCTCAGGCAGATATATACTTATCTTCCCAAGACTGCCACCTGCAGCAACTCAGTCTTTTTTCCTTTGTTTTGCCTCTTCCCTAACAATACAGTATTCTTCCCTGAAGATGATATACATGCTTAGGTTCAGAACTAGCGAAGTAACTGGATGTCTCCCAATATGCATGAAATATTCCTGTCCAAAGCTATGCTTCCTACAGAAAAGGAGGGGCTGAACTTTGAGCACAGGACTGATATGGTCTGCTAAGGCATGAGGGCAAGCTAAGTGGATTATGGAGTTGCTGTGTCACTGCAGGAGGGTATGAGATCAGGCTCCTGGGGTGCATGTGAGGATGCCCCACAGAGCAGAGCTGTACAATGATCGTGCACGTCCAGCTCCAGCACCTGTGACTTATTGACCTGTTGACTTGTGCTGCAAGAACTGTAGTTGAAGAAAGGTTTGTGTCTATCACATAGAAGACTTGCCTTCAGCGTTCTGGGGGCACAAATCTTGTAGACAGATACGTACAAACTGATTTTGCTTGATTGCCTGTTTTATGATTAGTCTATCCTTGATCCAGCAAGGGATCTAGTTTACTGCTCTGCTACATCAGGAAGAATAACTGACCCTAAAACTTACAAGGCATTTTAAGTGATACTATAAAATGCTGTGCTCCCAAACATTTTGTAAAACATGACCCTTCTTGAATTAGTCTTAAAGAACATCTTAAAGAAATATTGGAAAGAAAAAAAATAATTTGAGCAACTTAGTCTCTAAAGCTACTGAAGAAAGGTTGACAAGAGAACCAAGCATGTAAATGGTGCTTCTTGTGATTCCTACTGATCTGAATTTGATCTCTGGAACCCACACATTACCCTCTGATTTCCACATGTATACCTTGGCACATCACTCCCTACACCCCAAAGATAGATAGATAGATAGATAGATAGATAGATAGATAGATAGAT
>JADRCD010098582.1:0-18103 GCA_019843815.1 Montemys delectorum | reverse complement strand
GGAGGGATGTTCCTTACTGGCTTGCTTGAGTTCCAGTCCTGACTTCCTCTGGTGATCAACAGCCATGTGGAAGTGTAAGCCAAATAAACCCTTTCCTCCCCAACTTGCTTCATGGTCATGATGTTTGTGCAGGAATAGAAACCCTGACTAAGACAGTTATCATTTGCTGTTTTACTGATTCTCATAGCGTAGTAAGTCCTGCTTTATCTATCATTAGGATGGAATTGACAAACATCAACTTATTTTGAAAATATATAAATTGATTACCCTTAACATTTAATTAGAAAATGCCGAGTGAATTGCACTTCTGAGTCTACACAATCCAGGTAGTGCCTTGTCATTTTTCAATTATGTTTTTACAAAGCCTCTATGTTCAGTTTCCATTCTCGGCACCCGAAATCATAGAAGCTCATTAACAGGATAAATGGTTAACAGTATGTGTGGGAGTCTGGCAGTGCATGGGAGTGTCACTGTGTACTGAGAGCTGGTCTAGGTCACTGTATACACTCTAATTTGTAACACAAAGTTATGTGTTTGAAAAGCATATTGCCCTTCAACCATCATGGCTTAGGTCTGATGATACGGTCAGAGCTCTGCCTGTTGTCCTCTGTGCACTGCCTATGCTAAAATCACGGCGTAGGAAGACACGGAGACATTTCTGAAGATCAGTAAAAGAAAATTGCAGTTCAGAGAGGGTAAGCAACCTTCTCATGGTGTACATGTCTCTAAATTATTGGTTTAGCATACTTCCGTTCTGTTTGCATGTCTTCTGTTATTGGAGTGGTGTGGAAATGGTCTTCCAGGCCTTGGATCTTAGTGATGGTCCATTTTCTTACTGGATTTTATTATTTCAATCTACATCTAGTATTAAGGCCTCCTGCTCCATTTTCTCTGGGGCTTTTGGGATATTGCCTATCATCAGTAGTTTTGATTCTGTGTGCGCGCGCGCGTGTGTGTGTGTGTGTGTGTGTGTGTGTGTGTGTGTATGTGTGTAAATACACAAGTGTGTGTGCTTTTACATGGTATGGAGGTCAAAGGACAATCTGTGGGAGTTGGCTTCTTTCTTTCTACATGTGAGGTTCAGGGTTTTAATTCAGGTTGTCAGACCTGGTGGCAAGTGCCTTTATCCACTGGACAGGCTCATCAGCCCTGAATTTTTTTAAATTACCCTGTTTTAAATGCCCCCTTCATTGGAAATGATTCAAGTCCTCTGTGGAAATATTTAGCTGTACCTTTGACTTTGTTCATCAGAATCCTGATGAATGTTACAATGATATAGAATGTCTCGGAGGAGCTGCCTTCAGCACCACAGGTTTCTACTTCATTTCTGGGCTCAGTGTCTTCTCTGAGGATTACTGCTCAGTGGGAACCACACATACCTTTTGTCTTTCAGGGAAGCAGGAGTTTAATCGTTTAGCCTGGGATCATGCTAGCAGCTGTCATTGTTCCCAGTGTTCACCAGTGACTTTACAATGTATAAAATGTATAATCTTTTGCAGGAGCTTAATAGATTTATTAACTCAAGCAGTCAACACAGCTCTTTTAACACAATTCCTCCACAGAGCAAGTGATTTGGATGAAGTTTTCATGCTGTGTAAGGAGATGGTAAGTGGGACACTAGAAAGACAGAAAAAAACCATTGCATTAAAAAATAGACTGGTGCATTATCTCCCACATGCATTGCAGGTATGTCCCATGGCTTAGTGACTTACCCTTTCTTTCCTTCCCCAGGACTAGTAACATTGGCACTACTGATATATGAGTTACATGTTTTTCTGTTGTGTAGAATAGACTGTGTACTGTAGATCTAGCAGCATCCCTGGCTTCAATATCCTTTGTGTAACATTCACCTCCAAGTTGTCACAAACTTGCTTCTGGATACAGCCAAATATTACCTGAGACAGTTGTTTGTTGAGCCTCTTAGACCTATCAACACACCTGGCTTTTCTGCTAGACTGTCACTCTTTTTTGAAACACTGGGGCTGCTGGCATTTCTACATGTGATGGCTTCTCTGCTTGAGGGTGAATTGTTCCACGCTTATCTCCTATACAGCTACCTCTTCTGCCTATGCAAAAGGGTAAACACAAGCAGGTGGTCCCTGTCTTATTGTATGTTCCCTCCTACCTCTCAGGTCTTAAACATCCATTTTAAAATGGCTTTTGATGACTCTGTTAGGACTGCCTCTAGGGGTTAAGCCTGAGATTTGTCCCACTGTTATCCCTTGGGATGTCAGAGTTCAGTTGAAATAAATTAAGCCTTTTTTTAAAAAACTAAGCACAAGAATTGCATGAACATAGGCTTTTGAAGAGGGAGTTCCCCTTAGGTGTCATTAAGATGCTTATATTTGTAAGCCTGTGGAGTTTGAAGTTATATATCTCAATGCATATAACTTAAAGCAAAGATTAAAATGTATGTGGGGTTTAAAAATGAAGTAAAACTGCATGAGCGGCTTTTTATTTTACTCTAAAAAAAAAAAAAATTAAGTCATTGCTTTTTACCATTCCAGGCCTAGTCTTCACTGAATCTATTGGCAAATCTAAACTATAATGTTTTTACAAATCTTTCTCAGAAAATAATGTAGTCTCTTATAACAACTTCCTCCTGGGGAGTAGAATTTTATACAGCTGTGTGATAGTAAAACTGTCCTGAAAATTAATTTAGGAACTTCTTCCCTCATTCCATTTAGCGAATACTATATAATTTCTTGGCTACAAAAGGCAAGATTACATTTTATTAATTACTGACAGAAGACGGTTGCAATCTGTTTGTTTTGTAGACCCTCTGTAACCTCATCTAGAGTTCCAGTGCTAGGCTGAGTGGTCGATTTCTATTTTTTGTTTTAATGACTTCAATTTTCAAGGGAGACAACCATTAAGATTCAAATGGAGATCTGGGAATTTCCAAGAACTTTCCCAGCAAGAATAAGAATGGAGTAATATAGCAGGGAAGACTGGAATTGACTGTGTCCTCCAGGAACCAGTGCTATCCAGATTTCTGTTTGTTCTGTTTTTCTTGAGCCACGCTTCCCCCAAAAGCCAGCTGAGGATGGATTTTGTTTCAAATTATCTGGTGCAAGTCAGTATTATATGAAATGGTCATAGCTGTCATGAGTCACATTCTTCTAGAGCACAGGCAAGAATTCTCTGTCTCAGACCTGTATTATCTAGTTTTCACAACAATGGGTCACTCGGTTCTATTCTTAGAGATGCAGCTTGGACGTTTGCATATAAATTAGTCCAGTGTAACTCAGCCGTAGAAGTTGGATTTAGAATTTGGACCTGGGTATTCTAACTCTAGGATCTGACCTTGTGCTACTTTTCACGTCTCATCCTTCCCCTGGAAAGTGGCACCACAAATTCCGCACCTGGCGGTAATTCTCTAAAATACTGTCTAAGAATCATCATTGAGAGTTAGCATATTTCTCTACATCTGTTTCACATTTACAGAGTTTGAAGTTATAACTTTAGTGATAGTTCCTCTTGAACATTTCTTTAAGTGTTTCTCAGCCATCTGAATTTTCTCTTTAGAAATTCTGTTTAGATCTGTACCCCACTTTTAAATTCGGTATTTGTTTTCTTGATATCTAGCTTTTTGAGTTCTTTGTATATTTTGGATATTAGTACCTGTAGCCTGTGGAGGTGGTAAAAATCTTTTTGTATCTGTAGGTTGCCACTTTGTGCAAATGGTCCTATTCTTTGCTGTATAGACATTTCTCCATTTCTTGAGGTCTCTCATGAGGAGAGAGGCATGAAAGGAATGGGGAGAGATGAAGGCAGGAGCAAGAGAATAGAGCAAGAGCAAGAGAGCAAGAGGGAGAGGAAGGGGCAAGCAGCCCCTTTTACAGTGAGTCAGACACATCTGTCTATTGCCAGGTAACTGTGGGGTGGAGCTTACACTAAATGCCAACAAAGGCAACCATGAAAAGTGTTGTTTTCTTGATTTCTTTCTGAGACCATTTGGCATTTTTATACAATAGAGCTACAGATTATATCCAGCCACTTTGCTGACTGAGGTTGAGAAGTTTCCTGGTAAAGTTTTTTTTTTTTTTTTTTTAATTAGATGTTTTCTTTATTTACAATATCTCCTTTCCCAGGTTCTCCACAAAAATAAAAATAAAATAAAATAAAATAAAAAACAAAAACTAAAACAAACCCCTGTTGCCTCCCCCCTCCCCCTGCTCACCACCCCATCCCCTCCTGCTTACTGGCTCTGGCATTCCCTTACACTGGGGCATAGAACCTTCACAGGGCCAAGGGCCTCTCCTCCCATTGATGACCAACTCCGCCATCCTCTGCTATACATATGCCGCTGGAGCCATTAGTTCCACCATGTGTACCCTTTGGTTGGTGGTTTAGTCCCTGGGAGCTCTGAGGGTACTAGTTAGTTCATAGTGTTGTTCGTCCTAAGGGGCTGCAAACCCTTCAGCTCCTTGGGTCCTTTCTCTAGCTCCTTCATTGGGGACTCTGTGCTCAGGGTCCTGGTAAAGTTTTAAGGCTCACTTATGTATACTAGCATATCATATGCAAATACAGATACTTTGACTTTTTCCTTTCCAATTTGTAGTTCCTTAATCTTCCACAGTTTTATTATTGCTTTAGTTAAGGCTTCATTGAATAAATACCATATTGACTAGGTATGGAAAGACTGGACGCCTTTGTCTTGTCCCTGATTTTAGTGGAATTGATCTGAGTTTCTCTCTAAGTTGATGTTGTCTATGGGCTTGCTGTAAATGGCTTTTATTATGTTGAAGTATGTCTCATATATCTCTAATCACAAAGCAGTATTCGATTTGTTAGAGATCTTTTCTGCATCTAATGAAATGATCATGTGTTTTTTGCCTTTCAGTATATGATGCGCTTTATTTATTGATTTATGTGTATTGAACTATCCCTGTATTTCTAGGATAAAGTCTACTAGATCATGGTGAGTATGGTTTTTTTTTAATGTGTTTTGGGGCTCAGTTTGAAAGCATTTTATTGAGTATTTTTACATCTACTTTCATAAGAGAAATTGGTTTGTAGTCCTCTTTGATAATCTCTTCATATAGTTTGGCTATCAAGGTAACTGTGACCTCATAGAATGATGTAGGCAATGTTCCTTCCGTTTACATTTTGTGGACTAATTTGAAGAATATTGAAAGTTTGGTAGAATTCTTTGCTAAAACCATTAAGCCCTGCTCCCTTTTAAGTTGAAAGAGTTTTAATGAAAGCTTCTATTTCACTATCAGTTATACATCCATTTATATTACTTATTTAATCTTTAACTTTGGTAAATTCCATGTAATAAGAAAATGATTTCTCCCAGCTTTCCAATTGGCTGGATTTCAGGTTTTAAAAGTATGATTCTCTTGGATTTCTCAGTGTCTGTTGCTTTAGCCTCTTTTCGTTTCTAATTTTCTCAGTTGAGTATTTTCCATCTTCCTTTTAGCTACATTGCTTAAGAGTTTGTCAATCTGGTTGAATTTTTCAAAGAATTAGCTCTTTGTTTTATTGTTCTTTGTATTTTGTCTACTTTATTGATTTCAACCCAGAGTTTTATTATTTCTTGCCATCTATTCTTTTGGGCATGAGTTTTTTTCTTTTTGTTCTAGAACTTTCAGGTGTGCTATGAAGTTATTGAGATGAGATCTCTCTAATTCCTTTTTTTAAAATGTAGGCTCTTAGTGCCATGAACTTGCCTCTTAGACCAGCTTTCATTATGTTCCATAGTGGGAATGAGGACAAAGAATGAGGAGAGGCCATAGTAGAAGGTCTGCTATTGAGCAGGGTATGAACTTGAGGGGCTGGAGGAAGAGACAAAGGTCTGTCATCAGCCTATTTGCTTCCTTTGTCAGAGTGGCATATGTGTTCCAGGGAGTACTGCTAGAGTTGGAGACTGGGATAAAGTAGAGTCATGAATAATGTTTAAGGGTGATGGAGATCTTTGTGATCCACTGGAGATGGATGTGGGAGGGGAGGAAGCTGCAGTAGGTATTTTGGGGATGAGACTGCGGGAGTGGATATGGAGAATAGGGAACAATAAAGGTCTGCTATTTGACTACCATTTTTCTCTGGGCAATTTGTTAAAATTAAAGCAAAAGGGAGATATATAACATGATATTTATACTTATTAATACAAGAGATGGGGGTATAATATAAATAAATACAATTTTCTTCAAGAAATTTTATCAAATATAAGTATCCATTAGGTTAACGAACTTGAAAAGCTTCTGATTACTTAAGCTATAATAGTTAAAAAAAAACATGGTATAAAGTTGACCAGGAAGATGTTTCAAGTATAAGTAAGCCTACCCCATAATTTGGGTGAGGTAGAATTTAATGTTTGGGGGTGATTCTTTGTGAAAGTAAAAGAACATTGGTATCAGGCATTATATTAGTGAAATTTCAAATGATTCAAGAGAAATCACATGAGAGATATGTAACCACCTATTCCTACATGTAACTCTTTATGCAATGAGAATGAGCGCAAGAGGCCACTGGTGGGGATTCTGCCTTGTGGACTAGAACCTCTCTAAAGGATTTATATCTTCGCAACTCTCATCAAGTAGTTTATATATCACTAAATCTTTTGGTCACAAATTTTTGGGCAAGCATGAGTATCTGAAACTTCTGTAGGTGGACCTCATGGACAGTTGCAATATGTAGGTTGAACAATGAAACAGTCATCTGATAGGAGCATTATGTTAAAGAGGGTCCTTAAGATTCAACCAAGTACTCTCCCTGAGATGTGCATGCACACCGCAAACTCTTCTCTGATGAAATTTTATACATTTCTCATGTTGCTATGTCAAACAGTTGGAAATATTATAAATTATTTTATATATTTTAGAGAATACTGAGTAATGTTTACAACTGTATAGTCCGTATACTCATTTATACTTGCCAGAGAATGAGAAATCTGCCATATCCATGTACTTGAAGGCTCATTTCAATGAAATTACAGAACTGAAAACAAAACAATATAAAGGGCTCCAAAATGGTGATTAGCCATATGTAAAGGTATGCCTTTGTTGATAACAATCAAATCCTGGAGAAAAAAATGAGTAGGGTAAGAAGCAACTGTGTTTACGACACTGAGTAAAAAAGTAATGTTCTATGAATGTTATGATTCAGCATAGTAATTTGTATACTTAAGCACAAACTATCCAGAAGCAAGTGGATTAAAATGCTAATGGATCTTTTTCTTTTCTCTCTGGGACACTGGATAAGATTTTTTATTATTTTATCATTTTTATATCTTCTATATTTCCTACAGTGGTCATGTACATAATTAGATTAAATCCCAATATTAAAATTACAGGTAAAATAATGTATTATTTTGTATTATAAAGAACGGCTATTTTTGCTGTGATACAGAATAACTTTGAAAATTGCAAAATGATGTTTATTATATATTGTTCATTAAAATCAAGTATTTTCTTATATATCTTTCCAAAAGTAAGATTTAGAAATGTATAGCATCCACTGAAATGGTTCCTTGGGTAAAGGTGCTTGCCCCAAGTCTGATTGATGACTTATATTGAGTCCAGGGAACAGAGAGAACTGACTCCCGCGAGTTATCCTCTGAAATCACCATGTACGCCATGTGTGCATCACAATAAATAAGAGTAATAAAAAGTTATAACTACCCATTTTAAGTTATTATGGTTTAAGCTTAATTACAATTAAGCTTAAAAATATCTTCATGTGGGGTTCTCAGTGGTTAACAGCACCGGATGCTCTTCCAGAGATCCTAAGCAATTCCCAGCGATCACATAGTGGGTTACAACCATCTGTAATGGGATTTAATGTCCTCTTCTGCTGTGTCTGAATGTCTTCATATATATATATGACCAACAGTGTACTCACATACATAAAATAAATGAATAAACTTTTAAAAAATATCTTCATGTTTACTCATGGCTTAATTAAAAATAAATAATAAAATAATATATGTTTTAAGTAATGAAGATTAAATATATTATGATAAATTTTTATTTCAAGATAAATATAACTTTACTAGACTTTAATTAAACAACATCTTAGAAACATAGCTATACATATACATATATAATATATACATTTTTGGAACCATAGAATATATTTTATAATAAATCTGCTTAACAAAGACTACATTTCTTAGATATGAAATAACACTGATTCATGTAGGAAGACACAATTGCCTGGGGCAGACTCACAGCTTTATGAGCAGTTTGGCTTTGCGACTGCAGTAATACATTCTACAAGTAAGCTGTTCTGTGGGTACTGTTTTTGGCACATTGCTTTGAATTCTTAAGACAATGGCTGAACTTCACAAAACGTTTTGAAAGTTGATGACTACTGCCTAGCAAATCTTAGCACAAAGTGTGTAATGTTAGGGACAATGGTGTCATAGCCACTAGTAGCTAAACAAGTGTGTTGCTTCCTTGTCCCTTGGAAACTCTTGACCTCCCATCTCCTTTTTGCATCCCTTTTTTGCATCTTGATCTCCCATCTCCAGATTTAATACCTTCTAAATACCCTCATGTGGAAATCAAAAGTAATAGAACTGAGAGGGGACTGGAGACATCGTATTTCTGCCAGTGCATTTTTCCCCCCAAATCAGTACATCCACTCAGTTTCTGACTTTGTCCTTAAAGCAATTATTATTCAGTCAACAAAAAAAGGTAGTGAACAGTAGCTTTGCTCCGATTTGTTCTAAAGGGGAAAATAACTTTTGTTTAGCACTTTAGAAAACATGTGCAGTCCACTGAGTCCTTTCTCTGCTTCAAGCCTGAAAAGGCTGGAGGTTGAATGCTTCTTTGATAGTGAGTGAGCTGTCTATCCAAATGCTGTTTTGGTTTCTACTCTCAGGGAATCAGTTCACTAGCAAGCTTTGAACCCTCTCACTCCACTTCAAAACAAGCCGCAGACTTCTTGGCAGACGAGCTCATGTTATCTGAAGGGCGGTAGGAAAGAGTACTCAGTTTTGTTGACAAGCCTGCCTGTGACTTGGCCTTTGGGGGAATATATGTCAGAAGCTGCAGAAAATATCTTTTAAATTTTTTCCCCAGAAAGCCATAAAACAGAGGGTTCAGGCAATTGTTAAAATAAGCTATACAGATGGTGATGGGCATAGCAGTGTCTACAATGTCAGCAATTTCACAGTCACGGATGATGCCCAGCTGAATGAGCACATCCAGAAACGTGAATATTTGGTGGGGAACCCAGGAAAAGAAGAAGAAAAGCACAATTGCCATAATTATCCTAAAGACATCATCATTTTTTGGCGTGTTCTTCTGAATTTTGTAAGCCTTCTTTAGGGCTTTCCAAATCAGAGTATAGCTGGTGAGAATAATAAAGAAAGGGAACAGGAAGCCCAGGATGTTCTTGGTAAGACCCAGCCCTATGGGGAGTGTTGAATTTCGGGACTCATAACGAAAAGCGCAAACTGTGATATTGGTGTTCTCGATGAAATACACATTTCGGTGGATGACGACCGGCAAACTGGCCAGGCCAGCCATCAACCAGATGATGATGCAGGTGACTTTGGCCACCAGCATCGTGCGGCGGAGACGAGACTTCATTGGGTGGACAATGGCTAGGTAGCGATCGATGCTGAGGCACGTGAGCAGGAACACGCTGGCGTAGAGGTTGAAACTGACACTGGCCGAAGCGATCTTACATAGGTGATTGCCAAAGGGCCACCGGTATTCCATAGCAGTATAGACTGCCCACAGAGGCAAAGTCAACAAAAAGCATAAATCAGCTAGGGCGAGATTCAGAAGGAAAACACTGGCCACAGTTTTCAGCTTCATGTAAAAGTAAATGACAATTACCACTAAGCTGTTTCCAAATATTCCCATCACAAAGATGATGCTGTAGAGAGTAGGGATCATGACAAATATGTAATTGTGCCTGCCAGCCTTGGGGCAGTCATCTTGGATTCTTCTAATTCCATCTTCAGTAGAGGAGTTAAGGATCATGTCTCTTTTTTTGAGGGGGTGAATTGGTCTCTGACGCTATTCAATACGCACCTGAAGAAAACAAAGATTTTTTTTTTAAAGTGTAATTTTCTGTTGCGAATAAGCAATTTTAATTCTATTATATTTTTGGTTGTGAGCCTAGCCTTTAACGGCTGAGCCATCTCTCCAGCCCCAATTTTAATTCTCAATCACAACTCTAGTAATTTAATTTTAGTCTTTGGGAAAAAGTCATAAATCTGTGTAGATTGGCAAATTAGCTTCCAAGTTGATTGATAACAATACCATATATATATATGCCTTGAAAAATACTACAAAACTAAATCAGCTATACTGAATGACTTGAGAGACATTTCTGGAACAAGCAGAGCTAATTAACAGATCTTTAACCTTAGAAGTGTGATATATACACATCTCATGTTCAGCCAGTTTATTTCATCTCTCAATCTTTGCTTGGCTATAGAGATCATGAACATTCTCCCTTAAGCAGTCACTGTGGGAATAGATTTAAGAGGCGGAGTAAGGAGAGGTCAGTGCTTTGGGGAATAACATTCCTTCCATGGTTTTCAAGCTGTATCAGGATGAAATTTATTTATTTATTTTAAATTCCCAACTCAGTTCTAGACTTTCATTCCTATTGGCTCTCTCTGGACTAAATCCTGAGGTTAACTATTTAATTTGCTACTTGGGCAGGAAGGATGTCAAACAGAAATGTTAGGCTAGGATTACTTATAAGATGTCTCTCTAATTAGGCCTGGAGAACAGGGGAAATTGTTTATGGTATGCAGACGTCCAGATGCTTGGGAATGAGTTCCACAGAGAGTTTTGTGGACGTTTCTCCAACATTTCCCACGATCAACACTTAAGCTGTTCAGTTGTGTGATTTTGAAAATCCACAAGTTCTCTACCACGTAAACCCAGCAGGAAGATCTGGGAGGAATGCTGAGATGCTGCAAGAGTAGCAGGGCAGGGTGTGGATCTTCAGTGCTTTAAGGCGAAGCTAGCCTGGCAGGCCGTGGTGCCAATTACACAGATCCTGCTGTGATGTCATAATCGAACTCCTACGTGTATGGGGCTGTGCATTCCACTCTGAAAATGTGCCCTGCAGAAGAAAAGGAACAGAGCTGTTGTTGTTCTTCCTCGGATCCCCGTGTTTGTCGCTGCTCTCTTGGCTATCAAAGTCGATATCAGAAGACATCAGGTGCTGCATTTGTGGTGATAATACGTCGGAAGAGAAGGGATTTCTTTACGTTTCTCGAGTAATTAAATCTATTGTCCCTCTTTAAGTGTCTAGTTCCACCCTCATCTTCATATAGTATACAGCTATACATATGTGTATATAGGTATTTAAATTATGTATTTTAATATATATATTTTAAAGCCCTCCATCGTTTCACTGATAGGGACATTAGCAAACTACACATAAGCATTCCCTCTGCCATGTGCCATATTTTCTGTGAAGTCCTCCCAAGTTTTCCAAGTAGTTTTGGAACTTTGGACATGTGCTTTGGCACTTTAAGGATCTTGACGTATCCTCTCCACTTGACTGATGAAGAGCCCATGATTGAGAGCAGACAACGCCCGAGGGAATGGCAAGTTACCTGGATGTTCTGAGTATACAAATCTGAGACTACTCTCTATAGGATTCATCAGCCCTGATTTATGTTCTTGCTTGCTCACAGAATCTCATGGAAAACGTTCAGCGCTACCTTGCCAATGTTGACAAGAAAATGAAAACAATAGACCAGAAAGCCGTAGAAATGTGTAGTTTACTAAACCACCCAAGTTACAAGTTACTTGGCAGAACCAATGGCTTTGCAGGTAGGCTTTGTTCTTTGTCTGTCAGAAGGACTTCCCTTTGAAGGCCTTGCTTACTGTTTTTGTTGCTTTCATTATAGTTAGGGGACTTAGACCAACCTAACACTATAATTTACTTAGATAACTATTCTTTATATGTTGATTTTTTTCCCCATAGAACCTTTATTGGTTAGTAGTCACTTACACCTTAGTACAGATTAACTTGCCTGTCTGCTATTACTCTCATACGAGGTTAGTGGTAAGTAGTTGGATTTTCCTCAGGAAAATATTTGGAAATGTCAAGGTTAAAGAATGTTTAAAAAAAAAAAATGAAACAAGCCCAAGTTGACTCTGTATTGAGAGTAGAAATATTTGGCTTGGCTTGGGGATAAGAACACCAAAAATAGAAAGAAATTTACTTCAAGTATGACAATCCCTAGGGAACCCTGAGTTGCTATAGCAAGGAAGAAATTCTCCTCTCCTTTCTCTTCCCCACCTGACATTACACTAATCAGTCAATTACATTAATTTTGTTTGGAGTGAGTAAAACTGTACTGACTAACCTGAGGCTACTACCAGCCTAGAACAAAAAGGGAGATCATCTGCATTTGAAAAGACAGATCTATAAGCATGGATTTGAAATCTAACTTACAAACTGAGATCTGCTTCTTTTGCACTTCAGTTGATTTATACTGGGTGCCAGTTAATATGTAAAAACTTATTCTGAGCAGTTACAGAATTTGTTGTTGTTGTCCTTGTTGTAGTTGTTGTTAATTCTAGACAAACTAGTGTTATCTGAGAAAAAAAACTACAACTGAGCAAATGTCTGTAAGATTGGCCTGTAGGGCATTCTCTTAATGCTTGATGTGGCTTTTTGTGGGTGGTACCATCCCTGAAATGGTAGCCATGGGTTCTATAAAAAAGCAGGTTGAGCAAGCTACGGGGAGCCAATCAGTAAGCAGCACACTTCCAGTGCCTCTGCATCAGTTGGTACATCCAGATTCCTGCTCTGACTTCCCTTGGATGGTGGACTACAAGTTGTAAGGTGAAAGAAACCTTTTCTTGGCCAAGTTGCTTTGTATATGATGTTTGGTCTCAGCAATAGAAACCTAAGGCAGGCAGAGCTCATGCTTGGGGAATTTTAATGAGGTCTTGATTAATTAATTAATGAGTGTGTTATTTGAGAGACTCTAAGCACAGCACTGAAGATGCTAACATATCCATAAACATTTGAATAATGACTAAGATTTATCACCTAACAAGGAACATATTTCTCAACTTAAGATTTGAAAACAAAGAGGTAAGAAGAATTTTATGGGTTAAGATAAAAGGAACATAAATATGGATAGATGTATTCTGCAGACACTTACTTATGGATCACAGTCCCCAACACCTGCTATGATGCTACATCCAATTTTCAAGTATGCAAATGAGTAAGGCAGAGTTTTCTTTCTTTACAGTGTTTACTTCTCAGAGGAAGACAGGAGAATTATCTCCATTGCGTTCTGGGGCCCGTGAGATGTTCTCTGCTTATAGTGGACTCAGCTTGTTGAGAAGTGTAGAACATGAAAATGGCAGAGGAACTTAAGGAAAACACTTGTATTTTGGAAGCGGGGGCTGTGAGGATCGGAGTGGGGGGGGGGAAGAACAGTAAGAACTTAAAGGCAGCAAGCTGGCCAGCCAAAAGGTAGCAGAGATGAACTCATAGCTTGGACTGTTCCCTCTTTAGAGACGTCTACAGCACATTTACAGGAATTGGTTCTTATGAATCTACAGACGCTGAATGAACTCTTCAAAGTGTTGGTCCAAACATGTACTGGGACTTTCTGAATGGGAGGATGCCATGACATTCTCCATTCTGCATTAACACTACTCTGATAAGTTTTTCAGAGAAAGATGGACCTTAGAGAAGAATGACAGATGGAACTGTCGGCTCCAAAGGAAACTTTATATCACCAAGTTCCAGAAGGCAGAAAGGACAGATTGTTATCTGTGGTACCTTTTAGCATGGCCAAGTGCATGCTGGCTTCCAGGCTCCTTCATTATAATCAGTGCCTGCTACACATTCCAAACTCCATGCCAGCTCCTTCCATCTTCTCCCGTACCCTTAGCTCACGGGTTTCCTTCCCCTCAGCCACTCATAACCCTTACTATCTTGCTATGTTCTCTGTTTCCCTCCTCCTCTTTTTTCTTTGTCTGCCCCATTTTTTTTTTCTTGCTTTCTTAACCTCATCCTATTGTCTCTCCTTCTCTCTCTTGCTTGTACTCTCTGAGACTGCTCCTTTCTTAGGCAGGTCCTGTCTGCTGGCCATGTTCAGTCTACTTTTCTTTTTCTTTTTCTGTTCTAGACACTTCCAGATGATTCTGGCTCTTGTTTCTCTTATGTCTACAATAAAAACCTTCCCCTTAACCATGTCATAGAACAATCGAGTCATCAGTTTATACAGGAACTCCTATGATTGTCACCTGCCTTCAATGAGGGTGAAGGAGCAATGACCATGGAACTCTTTTTTTCTTTGAAGATAAAAGGAGTCAGTCTGTTTGGGGAAGAAATTGTGATATATTAGGAAAACTAAAATTGTAAGACACAGAAATCGCTTGCCTTTCTGTTTGTGCCCAGTAAGCTGGATCCTGAACAGAAAGAATGCTAATAAAAGTAAGACTCAAATGGATACCAAGGGTCAGTCAGGTAGAGGTTAGAACTTCTCTTGCTCTGTTACACAGTAGTCTGACTTAGATGTACATCTCAAGAAGGTGAAAGAAGGGATTCTGAGTGTTTTTATCATAGAGAAAAGAGAATAAGAAATATTTAAAGAGATAAATAAATTTGACCCTATTTGCCATCACACAATATGTACACATATTAAAATATCATGCAGTGCATAAATATGTATGTTTTATGGGTTTATGGAGTAATTAAAATTTTCAATAAGGATTAAAGAGTCAGTGGGGAAAACTGCCTAATTTTAGGTCCTTTTATTGCCTTTTACCTAAGCTCCATGGTATGTAGGGATTTTATGGACCATTTTCCCATAGGCCAGGCAAGAAGGATTTGGAGTAGAAATACTTCTAACATATCACCCTGTGCCATTTCCAGAACAGTGTGATTCTGGTTTGTCATACCATTTCTCTGATGTTAGCCTCAGTCTCGTCTTACGTAAGATGGGAATTGAGTCTCTTTGAACACAAAACATACAAAGAAATGAAATTCTGTGAAACTACTGGGCATTAATTTTAATAGTGTCCAATAAGCTGAAACTATACATTTTTTTTTTAAGGCAAGCATTGACTCAGAACACCTATCAGTAAGGAAAGTATGAGAGAATACAAACAGGTTTATCAGTGGTAAATTTCTCATGTTGCCATTAAAAGGCTTAAAACTTCAAGCTGTTTTTCAAGGTGCATGGGTAAAAAGAAATTAGAAGCAGCTGAATAAATTTGCCATCGTGCAGGTGGGGCCTTCTGTCTGCTTATTCTGTGGGCATTACTTAGTGTTTCTCTATATTTTTCTCGGTTCCCTGAAGCCAGTAGCTGACCAGAGACTGTTCTTTCTTCTCTAGTATTGAAAAATAAAGTTCCCAAGACTTTTGACTAGACTGTTAATACTTCAAGCTTTTCGGCAATCCAAAACCTATCTAAACTGTGTGCTGCTTTAGTTTTAGTAAGTTTGCAATCTGAAAATAAAACAGACTCCTTAGTTCCCTATACTAATAGAGATAGAGAAACTAAATATGATATGGGATTGACATTTTACTTTTATCAATATTTATACCCCCAGATTGAAAAGGAGTGTCTGAGCCAGTGGGCTTGGTGGGTAAGGAGAGTTAACACCAAGCCTGACACCCACGTTAGATCACAGTTGTATTTTCACAAGCAGTATTTTCATTCGTCTTTCATATAATTAGTTCATATACAAAAGGAATAAATCTATTTATAAGTTATTTGCTTACAGTGTTGGACACCTCAATAAACCGTACTATTCAAAACACTTTCTTGTGTCTGTTTTACAAATCAGACATTAGAAAGCAGTCCTTTCTTTTCCTGTATGCCATCTTCCCCAGCAACATCTCTGGGAACAACTTCCAGCAATTGTGCACTATGAATTCATTAACTCATAGAAATTGGCATTGAAATTGTAGTTCCTACTAATTTCTTAACCGACCACCCACCCACCCACCCACCCAACCAACCACCCAACCAACCAACCAACCAACCAAACAAACAAACAAACCAAAACACCAAACAAAAAAGCCTCTGTGTTATTTCCTGACAATTTATGCCTATTTTATGACTTCTGTGTGTTCGTTTATTTCCTTAAGCATTTTGATTCTTTGTCTATTAAGAATTATCTGTTTCATGTTGTGTGTGTGTTTGTACATTGTATGTGTGTGTTTGTGTTTATGCTATAGCATACATGTTCAGATCAGAGGACAACTTAAGAGAGTCATCTCTCTTTTTCAACTAAGTGCCTTGGTGATCTAACTTGGGCATTAGGCTTTAGTGCCAAGTCCTTTATGAAAGAAAATGAAGAAGTTCCTTTCAACCTGGCATATGAATGTTGATAAAAGTAAAATGTCAATACCATATCTTAGTTTCTCAAGATAAGTATCTCTATCTTGAAATCCCTACTCACTTTGAATTATAGTCAAAATACCAACCACATGTCCCAAGCATGTCCTTCCAACCATCCCAAATTCTTGGTTGTGTTTTCCTTTTTTTAATTTCAAAATGAAAAAAAAAGATAGTGATCAAAGATATGTGATTAAGTGTAATTATGGTGCTTAAAAACATCCCCCTTTGACAGTATGGTTTTATCAGAAAATATTCTCTTTATATTAAATATAAAGGGTTAAATGGTGGGGAGGGGAGTTCAAGGAGTGAGGAAAGGTGAAAGTTCTAGAGGCTAGGAAAGGAATCAAATGAAAGCCTGTAAGTACACTGACTGATGTCTTCTTCATGCTCAAATTCTGCCGGTCACATAGTTTCCCACTGTGCTCCCCACAGTTCATTACATCAGGAGCCTGGCCATGAGGAATAAAACAGAGTTCTGATGGTGTAGTCTTGGAGCCTGCATATGGCAGTCCTAGACAATGGGAGGAAAAGCAAGAACTATTGTGGACCCCTCAGTAATATCTGTCATTCCATGTGTCAACCTCTCTCCCCTAGATTAAGAAGCAGTTTCATTTTATTTTTAATTATGTGTGTGTCTATGAGCCTCTGAATGCAGGTATCCATGAGTGTGGAGCAAAGAGATCTGTTCTCCTGGAGTTAGAATTAAAGGCAGTTGTGGGTTGCTTGATGTGGGTGCTGGGAATGGAATTCAGGTCATCTGCAAGAAAGTTTCTTTTCTCCATCCACAAACATCCAATGTGTGTGTGTGTGTGTGTGTATCTTGATTCAATTGCTGAAACTGTTTTATTTTACTTTAAAACGTCCATTTAAAGGGAAGACTAAGTGACTTTTTATGCTTAGATATTATTATCTACATGACAATAATTTTATGTTTTAAATACATAAACCACAGATCTCTAGGACAAATCTAGAAGCAGAAAATAAAATTATATTGCATACATTTCTTCAAATTACTCAGTGTTCCTATTACAGTAGGAATACTATGCAAATCATCCCTGGACAGGTGACAGTTCTGATTGTGGCTTTCCCATTTGCTAGTTTGGTGAAATTGACTATGGCACTCAAAGTCTTTAGGCTTCTGCAACCTTGAGGGAGCTTATATACTTAATAAATTCCCCTGAAATACCAAAATAGCATAGGGTTTCTCTTCATCTTTTGAAAATGAAGGCAACTGTCTTGTCAAGCAAAATATGTTAAATCAGTTTTTTTTTTGTATAAGTATATGTAATGGTATATGCTAATAATCCTATATTGAACAAAGTCTTTTAATTGTAATAACAAAATAAAAAATTTTCAGAATAAAGAAATTACATGTATAATCTATATAGTAACAGTTTCATTCTTTCTTTATAAAGTTAACACTTGAGGAAAATGATTTCCATGTATACTGATAGATCCTGCTTAGCTTAGCTTGTTTCATTCCATTATTAGTTAAAAGCTGTGAGCCTCTATAGAATTCATATTTGTTTAATATTGTTGCAAGGTGAAATTTTATGAAAAGAATGGTTTATGGTGAAAAAATAAAATTAAAAACAAGCCCTACAATCCGGGAGGCAAGATTACGGTATCCTACAAAAGCAAGGCACAAGGTAATATTAAAATAAGTCATAGGGAAATGAATACAGTCATGAAATCTTTGTGGCAAAATATAAATTATTAGTTTTACAATTCGTTAATGTGGTTCAGCAGACCAAAAAAAAAAAAAAAAAAAAAAAAAAAAAAAAAAAAAAAAA
>JADRCD010098581.1:0-12729 GCA_019843815.1 Montemys delectorum | reverse complement strand
TTTTTTTTTTTTTTTTTTTTTTTTTTTCATGAGAAATAACCTGCCCTGGTAAGAATGAATTGTTCTCTCCAGGTCTTCTTCAAGATCCTTGGCATGCTGTCTGCAGGTCTCCAGCTCCTCGGTCATGTGGCTGATTTTCTCATCTACTTTGGAAAGTTTTTCTTCTTTCTCTAATTGGTAATTTTCTTCTACTGTTAGTTTCCTGTGAAGTTTCATTTCATTCTCTTGGTACAGCTCAGTTATTACTTTCAGTTTCTGGTGAAGTTTCTGGCTCTTACTTTCAGACTGTGTCTTTTCTGACTGCAAAGATGCTTGTTTAGACGTAAGCCTTTTTTTTTTTTGTTTTTTTTTTTGAGACAGGGTTTCTCGGTATGGCCCTGGCTGTCCTGGAACTCACTCTGTAGACCAGGCTGGCCTCGAACTCAGAAGTCCACCTGCCTCTGCCTCCCAAGTGCTGGGATTAAAGGCGTGCACCACCACTATCTGGCTCGACTCAAGACTTTTGACATGTTCTGTAAGGTCTTCTTTTATTTGATCCACTTCAGATAACTGAGTATAAACGATTTCTTTCTCCTTCCAAGGCTTTTAAAGAAGCATTTAACTCAGCTGCATAAATCAGCTTTCTTCAAAGCTCCCTTTGGCTGATTATCTAAGGGAGCAGTGTTTTCTAGGCCACTCTTCACGTCCAAGTCCAGATTCCCATCATCTGCCATGTCTTCTCCAGGCACAGCAGGAATCCTTCATCTTTAGCAGGCTTCAATCTGAGTCTCCTTCTCACTCAGAACTTGGTCCACCTGTGCTCCGGACTCTTCCAATGTCACTTTGTGTTTATCAAGATCTTTCATTATTTCAGCTTCCTGTAAAAGCGGTTTCTGACTTTCCAGAAGTTGAGAATTTTCATTCAAGGCATCTTTTATTGCTCCCTTGAGTGGCTCTTCATTGGTTTCAAATATTCTAAACATTGTTTTGGCTTCAGCTACTTGTCATTTGAGAGATTTTGATTCATCTTCTAGGGACTGTATCATTTTTGAAATATCAGCCATCAACTCATCTTGTTCAGAATGTTTAGCTCTCTCTTCTTCTAGCCTTTTCTCTCATAGTATTTCATCTTCAAGTTTAGATTTGGATCTTTCCAGATTGTCATAAGTTGCCTCCAAACTTTGTGCTTCTGTTGACTCCTTCTCAAAGCTGGCATCCTTTAAAGATGACTCTAAGCCTTCATATTCCTTTTGAACAAAGCTGACTTTTTCAAGTAGTTTACTTTTTTTCAATTAGTGCAGAAAGCTCAAGAGCAAGTTTTTTCTCTCTCTCCATGTAAAATTGGCTTCAAATTGCTCAGAAGCCTCTCCACAGAAAAAAGAGAATGACAAGCAGTCCAATGGTAAGCACACATATTGTCACTCCCAATGGAAAACCATTGGGATTAAAGTCTGCTTTCATATCTTCAGGCAATGCTGCTACAACTGATAAGTGGCTATTAGCCCAAAAGTTCGGAATACCCAAGATTCAATTCACAGACCATATGAAGCTTTGAGAAGTGTGTAATCTCTGACTACAATAAATTGAAATTAGCCATCAAAAACAGAAGGAGGGGCTGGTGAGATGGCTCAGCAGTTTAAAAGCACATATTTGTTGCTCCCTGCGCAGCTGTTCTAGAACCTGCTGTCCCTCCACCCCCCACGCCCTCCAAACTCTGTGTGTGCAGGCAGAGGACCTGCAGTCGCCCAGTGTCCAGCAGCAGGCTGGGCACCAATTTTTTTTTTTTTTGTCACCTTTCTCTGCTCTCTGATGTTCTTTTATAATCCATTTACTTTAGACTCAGATGGGGTTGCTAATAACAACACAAGCCACAGTGGTAGCTAAATGCTGTCTAAGCTAGATACTTCTTAGCTCAGAATATTTCATTGGCTTTACCTATGTAGGTATTATTGTCATCAGTTCATTTCATGGATGAAAAAATAGAGGATCAGAAAGATGAATTACAAATTAAGCAGTCGCTTGAAGGGAGTAGTTAGGATTTGAATGTGGGTAGATAGGACCCATGACTTGATGATTTCTTCATAGCTGGATGGTAGTATCGGTGTTTTCTTCTTGTCTTTGTTGTCTGCAAGACTGGTATACAAGGGTCCAATTGCTTAGCAGACTTTTCTTTTTATATAACTGTGGAATTTTGTGTGGACGTATTTGTGAGTATGTGTGTATGTGAGCAGATTTGTGGAGTCTAGAGATGGATGTCCAGCATCTTCCTCTCCATCTATTTTTTAATCAACTTCTTTATTCTTTCTCACATATTTTATACCAACTGCAGTTTCCCCCTGTCCTCTCCTGCAGTCTCTTTCCTTCTCCCTGAGATCCATTCCTCCTCCATTTCTCTTGAGAAAAAAAGCAGGCCTCCCAGGGATATCAGCCGAATGTGGTATAACAAATTACAGTAGGATTAGGGGCAGACCCTCATCTCAGCTGGATGAGGCAACCCAGTAGGACCAAAAAGTTCCCCAAAGCTGGCGAAAGAGTCAGAGACACCCTCTTTCCCATTGTTTGGAGCCACACAACAAGACCAACTGGGCCGTCTCTCTATCCCCAGAGGGTCTGCTTTTCTGTTTGTTTTCTATTTGTTAGCCTGGCTTGGGTCTTAGGAGCTGAGAATACATATGTACTCAGCACTTAACTGATTGGTTCAAAAATAATTTTGATGAACTTAAGGAAATTGGTTACAGACTCTTGGCATGAATATACACATATACGCTCTATACCTTTCTTGCTCTACAAAATATGCCAAGATATGGTGAAGTAGATCATTTTACCTTTATTCAACACACTAGAGTCCTGCAAGATTGAACCAGTTTGTGCCAGGCTATATAGTATTTACTGTCTCGAAGTCACTGCAGTTATCTTGGGGGAGTCGCTGTATCATTATATATTATGTATTATGATGACCACATAACAGACGGAATTTAGGGCTGCTACCATTGGATGTCAGATCAGGAAGTTGGAGAGTTACAGCCTGAGACCACTATGCCAGGTTAACTTTCAGGTAGGATAAGAGAATAAATGGAGAAGCAGGTTTGCACTGTGTTCCTCATGCTGGGGTGAGATTTGGTGGAAGAAGAGCGCAGTCTCCTTTTTTCTTACTAGAGGTAAACAATGAATTAGACTTTGTAGGGATCTGGAAGGCATGGACTCAATGGGTTGGAACTGATGAGCCTCTATGTTTACCCACCAAGGACCTTAGAAATATCTGGTCGTATCAGGTCTACCAAGTAGACTGTGCAGATTGTGAACTAATACCTAGCTTACTTTATTTGCTACATTAGGCTGAAACCACAGAATTGCTCACAAGCATTCTAGGCTCTCTGCAATGGCTGACAGGAGCCACCTGGAAGGCTTTGTGCCTTGCCCTGCAAGAAAGGCTGCTTCCTAGGCCCACCTGGGAGGACTTTTTGAACTATTACTAGAACTTGGAGGACTTTTCTCCAAACTGAATCCACTGGGACTCATCTAAATCGGGGGATGGGGTGTCTCTTTCCGTTCCTCACTTATCACCTGCCCTCTGTCTTCACACAGGATTGATGGCTTCTGCTGTGGTCTCCCGGGGAAGGCTACGGTGGCCTTCTAGCCTGCAACATTTGTAACTCTGCTGTCACCAAGTGTTAGAGGTGAGAGGCAAGTTTTTAATGTTATTCATGAGACAGGAGGTTGGAGAGATAAGGTGTTGGGGGGCGGGAGGAGCAGGCTGCTGAGGGGCATCAGCTCCCGAAGGTCAGAGGGTATTTATACTCTGAGAACTATCAGGGGCTGTTGTACGTGCAGGATCCTGTTTGTTACACAAGAGTTGTTTTCATAATGGATGGTTCCCAGCTGTACCAAGGAAGGTGGGGCCTGGAAGCTTGTGTGTGTGTGTGTTTGTGTGTGTGTGTCTATATGACTATGTATGACTGTAATGTGTAATAGATGTGTATGTGCTTCTGTGTAGGCATATATATTAAATATGAAGGAATAAGTATAGATGTGTGAGAATGTGTATGCATGACTGTTTTTGTATGTGGTTATATGAGTATGTATGTGAGCATGGGTTGTTTGTGTGTGTTTCTTTTATAGCTGCTAGGTCATATGTAGCTTAACGCTGCAAAGCTCTTTAGAAGTGGAAACCAGAAAACTCAGCTCACCCTTCCCCTAAAACAGATCCAGGCATGAAGGTCAAGACATTCTTCAGCCATTTTCTCACTTTCATATAGTCTCTCCCATCTCATATAGAAGCACAATGTTGCTGTGAGAGAGACCTCTGGCTGCTAAGTCTTCTGGTTCCCATGGAAACCATAAGGCCCCCCCTGGAAGTGGGAGGGAGAAGAGGTCAGGAGAGAGAGCTGGAAGCAGCAGCCTTCCTGGGAGGAGGTGGTGGGAGTCTTCAACTCCCACAAAGAGGCAGAACAAAGTCTTGGGGGAGGGGCAGGAGAGGTGTCACCAAGGAAGAGATTTATTAGTCTTTTCCCTGGCTCACTGAATTGATTACTGGGAATCAATCACAGGGAATGGAGGGGCAGGCTGAAGGAAGAGTTTATTCTTTCCTAGAGTCATTGTCTGTACAGTCACCTGAGTCACCCGTGACTGCCACTCAAGGCACCCAAACAGACCCTGCTCCTGGATTTTCTCCCTGAGAGCCCTGCAGAAGACTGCCAGTCTCGTTTCTCTAAGCTGCTTCAGGGCAGCTACCTTATTTAGTTAGCACCTCCAATGGTTGAGCTGTATACATTGGACAAGTGTGTATCCTGACTTCAGTACATACAGCTCAACACCTACTGTACACTCAGTCTCCACACTTCACTTTCCATATGGGTTGTATCCTTTTCCAGTCATTGACTGAAGATACTATGATGTTTACCCAGGGCACACTCGTTAATAAGATCTTCAAAGAATGACTATAGTTCCCTGGCTTGTAAGTGCGTAATATCTGGTTTCTCTGAACATCTGTGTCTGTAGTTAATCATGGCTTTTTTGTTTGTAAAATGCAGGCTTTTTCCATCCTCTTGGAAAGGGCACACAGCTTTGGTAAACAATAAGACTCATCAGTAATTCAGATCCTATTATGAGTGTTTGTATGCAAGGTATCATTTGAAGCAAAATATAATCTGGTCGTGTGTCTTGGCCCTGTGTCTATTGCTTGTGGACTTGATCAAGACATTTCAACTCTCTGAATTCCAGTTTCCTCACATGGAAATAAGAACCATAAACATCATAATAGTCTCCTCATCTGCTTATTTTAAAGATCATAAGCACTATTAATCTGAACAATGCTTTGAAATCTGGGTCAGAGTAATGTGAGTCATTGTCACTGTTCTTTGACTGCAGACAGATGTTGTACACTCTTACTTATGTCACATAGATCTACTCATGAATCTCAATTCATGAAGCCAGAAACCTCACATTACTTGAGTCCAGATAGAGGTCTAAGGCCCACTATGATCTTTAGTGTATTTGGAGGAATTTTCTTAGGCAACAAATCCAGAGGTCAGTTGTCACAGACTAAGATGTTTCAATTCTTAAAAGAAATTTAGGAAAAAGATACAGGAAAGCTTCAGAAATTTTAGGGAGAGGAGGCTAGGGAGATGGATCAATTAGTAAGAGTGCTTGCCTCACAAGCATGAGGGCTTGAATTTGGATCTCCAACACTGATGTAAAATCCGAATGCCTGTGCTGGTAATCTCAGAGCTGTGGAGGCAGAGATAAGAGCACTTCTGTAGATCATTGGCTGGCAGTCTTGCTGACCTGGTGAGCTCCAGGATCCATGGGAGATCCACTCTCAAAGAGATAAGATATCAAGGAAGATACTGCATGTCAATCCTTCTTCATGCAAACATATTCATGTGTAACATATTCATGTTTTTACACACACATACACCCACACGTTCACATAAATAATTTTAGAGAGCGAACATAGGGAAGCTTAAGCTTGGGCAACTGTTGCTTGTTGGAGGCCTTTGCCTAGTAATCACTCTCTGGCTTCGTTTTCACACCCACCATATAAATGGGTACAACATTTTAAGGGTGAAGCCATGAGGCTTAAAGATTTGACTTGTCAAGACCCAGGACGATCTCTCATCTCGGTGGCTCTGTTTTTTCTTTCTGTTCTTGGAACAGCCTCTTGAGGTCCCATTGCCCTAAAGGAGCTGAAGTTAGATGACCTTTGACAGTCCTGCTGAGTGGTCCTGGAGGAGAGAAAAACAATAGCAGTGGTAACTGTAGGGAACATTTGGTTGGATATCACAGCTTGTCATCCAAAAGTGAACTCTCATCAGGGAGATGAAACCCAGTAGATAGAGCTTCCTGTGTTATTGTCAGGGTGGTCTGTTCCAGGCAAGACTGCCTGTCTGTTTAACAAACATCCTACACCAGGATGGGCAATGTGGAGAAGCCAGGGAATGTGGAGGGGGAGGGGAAAACCCCTAGCTACTGGAACAGCTGGCCTCCCTGGCCCCCTCCTCTCCCCTCCTCTCCTCTCCCCTCCCCTCCCCTCCTAGGGCTTCCAGGTTTTCAGAGGGCAGGGGTGAGTTTGATTAAGAACCTTCTGTCAGGACATGTCTACCAGGTGCCTAGTGACCTCTGAGGCAGTTTAATGTCCAGTAACACAATGTCTGTCATAACCTCTGCCCTGCCTGTACAGTTGGAGGATAGAGCTTATTTTGAAGAGGAAGTCATCTTTTAAATAGAAACTGGCCACCTTGGCCTGCCCCTCTGGCTTTTCCTGCCACTTCAAGGCTCTTGCTGGAAGTCTGGAGATATGTGTTTTCCTTCTTCAGTAGAGCCAAGAAAGAGGCCAGGTGGGAGCTTTACCAAATGGAGCATACCACTGGGCACAGTTGTTTTAGATCCCGTGAAAACATTCTAATGTCCTAGGATATGGTTCAGAGAGACTATCCCCTTTTATGAAGGAAGGTCTCTCTCGTTTTCTTAATTTTTTTCTGTGATTGGTGTGTGTGTGTGTGTGTGTGTGTGTGTGTGTGTGCCACTGAAAAAGTTTGGAGGACATCCTTGATGTTGGCTATCATCTTTGATATTTTTTGAGACAAGGTTTTTGTTGTTCGTGATAGGTTAGCTGGCCCATGGGTTCCTGCAGATCCTCACATACTTGCCTCCCATCTTGTCACTAGAGTGTTGGGGTTACAGATGTGTGCTTCCATGTCTGGGTTTTAGGTAAGGTCTGGAGATCTGGACTCAGATCCTCAGTCTTCTGTAGAAATCACTTCACTCAGTCAGCTATCTCCCGAGCATCTAACTTTCTTGTTTTTGTTTTCTGTTTGTTTTCCACACAAACTCTGAGTTAGTCTGTGCTGGTTATTCATCACACATGGCCACACAAAGCTACATGCATATTGTTTCAATGGAAATAAGCATTTCAGTTCTTTAGCTCCATTGGCTATATGTGGCTAGAACCCACCACACTGGGCAGTGTTGATATAGGGCATTCCTAAACCTAGTTTTCCTGAACCTACTTGACCATTAGGATTCTAGAACATTCTTTTGGTACAGATTCGGCTTGAGGGAAGGGTTTGCACATTGACGTCATCTAGGTATTTATGCAAAATTCTGATCGCTGGCTGGGTTCATCCACAAGATTCTAAATTCAAGGTTCTAATGGTAGAGATTGGCATTAGAATTATTTGAAAGCTCACCCAGGAGATTCTCACGAGTAGTCAGCACTGTTCCACTGAGTTGTAATTTATCTCACTACACTATGTGGCACTTCTGAAGGATTGCTTGCCATGAGCTTTCCCTAAGAATTAGGATTCAGCAAGTCTGGGACAAATGTCAGGAAACTGTTTTTAAAGCACAATATACAAAATCCTTATGGTCAAGTAGGTGTGAGAAAAATAGATGTTCACTAGAGACAAGAGAACCAGCTGCCTAATGGCTTAAGTGCTGCGTTAGGGCCATGGCCACAAGGTCCCAGTGACTAATACACTCTTAGAAGGTAAGCTTTATTTTGTATTGTAACTTAGGAGAACAGAAACTCAACAAAAAGTAGAGTGCTTGCCTCCTCCCACCTCCTTGAGTCTAAGCAATGGCTTTGGTCTTTGTATCTTGCCTGGGTTTTTAGAGGGGTGGTAGTTGCTGTGTTCGGTTCAAAGCATTAAGTGTGTGAGCCTGGGAGAGCTTGCAAACTTCTTAAATTAGAAATTCTTAATTTAATTGATTTATTTACCATGCGAGTATGTGTGTGGGCACATGTGTGTGAACATAACAGGACAACTTGAGTCAGTTCTCTCCTTCCACCATGTGGGGTCTGAGGATTGAACTTAGTTCATTAGGTTTGGTGGCAAGTGCCTTTGCCTTCTGAGTCATCTCACTAAAACCTCTCACAATCGAGCTCACTTATAAAATGGGAATTATAATAGTACTTACATATAATGCATGTTGCAGTGATTGATTGGGATAACATAGGTAAAGAATTTTGTGCGGTTCTGTAGGCACCAGGCAAGTGTGTGATAAGTTTGCAAAGAAAACAGACAAAAGTAAATCTACTGTATGGAAATCTACATTCTACCATGACTTTATCCTGAGACACTTCTGTCTCTTCATCTGTCTTTGCTTTCTTCTGAGATCCAGATATATAGCTCCTGCTCCTCAGGGAGTGTGGATCTAGATGCTGGCTGTGTGTGGGTCTGTGGATCAGAGGGACTCAGCAGCCACCTTGCCTCAGTCTAATGTGTTAGAGGGTTGCACATACAGCTTCAGTAAAAGTAACAGAGGACAGTTGTAGAAATGACAGTAGTTCAGCTGCCAATCTGAGAGTAAACTACAGGCACTGTGCTAAGCGCTTCACATGCCAATTTGCTTAATCATCTCAGCAAACCAAATGAGGCAGATGCCAGTCCTTTTCTCTCCCTTCTTTCTCTACCAAGAAATACAAACTAATAGAAGTTCAGAGTTGCTGAGTAGTGGTGCTGCACACCTTTAATCTACCTACAAGCAGGAAGATCTTTGTGAGTTCAAGGCTAACCTGGTCTACCAAGTTCCAGAGAGAAACCCTGTTTCAACCCACTCCAAAAGGAATCTCAGACTTGTTACAATATATACATACATGTGGTCTTATAAGCGGTAATTATCACCAAAACTTGAGATTTGAACCTTGGATTCAAGCCCTAAGGCCTATGCCACAGTAGGCTGCTGTATAAACAAAGCATGCAAGCAAGCAAAGTAGGAAGCCATGGGACAGAAGCGGGATTCCTTGTGGGCTTCACTGAACTGGGCAATCTCTCTTAAATGGAAACAATTAGATTTCAGGCCCTTGGAGGATATCAGGGTGACCAAGCTGTAAGAGTTGAGTGAGATGTTGGAGAAGCTTGGTATGTTAAACATCTTAAATTTCTCTCTTTTTTTTTTTTATGTGTATTTGTGTTTTTCCAGCATGTGCAGCACATGTATTTGTGCAATGGGACCCAACAAAGGCCAGAAGAAAGCATTGGATCTCTTGGAATGGGAGTGTGGATGGTTGGGGGCTATCATGTGGGTGCTGGAAACTGAATTTCGGTTCTCTGCACGAGCTCCCAGCACCCTTAAGTGCTAAGCTATTTCTCCAGCCCCAAGCCACGGTTGTTTGAGCCTCACCTTTCTTTCCCGCCTGGTACACCATCTCCTGAGAACTTCAACCCGCTATTTCTAGTTTTGGTTATCCTCACCCTTTACCTTCCTTGTCCCGTGAGTGATAAGGGATGGACTTCTTTCTATGAGTCCCATGAGTGGAAGTCCTGGGATTCGGTTAAGGCTTGAACAAACACACGACGGTTCCTATTTCACCTCTCATCTAGTGCTAATTATTTCCCAGGGTTGAGAGAAGAACCTGTGACCTCTAGATTCCCTTTAGGAAAATTCTGGATCCTGGGAAGTTTTTTTCCTTCTTAGTTCACTTCTTAGTTCCTTCTTAGTCCCTTCTTAGTTCTCTACTAGCATCAGAGGAGAACAAGCTCATGGACATGGAAGGCAGCAAGGGGGATGCTGCATGGAAGGAATGCTAGAGCCAGGCAGGTGTGCACGTGAACTGCTTTTCTGTTTTCTTTGGGATGTGTGACGTTAGGCACATTTAAGAAAACTTATTTTTATTATTTTGTTTTGAGATAGGATCTTGCTGTATCCTAGGCTGGCCTTGAACTCACAATCCTCTTTCCTCGGCTTCCTGAGTGCTGGGTGGGATTAAATGTGATATGTATACTATCCCGCTCAGCTACTAGGGTCTATATGTTCACCTCCCTAAATCTCAGCTTGCTCTGCTGTAAAAGTAAGAAAAAATAATGAGTCCTATCTTACATTATGGCTCTGATGGTTGAGTTTAGCTAATGGCTGTCAGTGCCCAGATACACAGGGGCATTCAAATGGGAGCCATCTATGATCACAATTGTCAGCCAGCCTGGTAAGTGTAAAAGCCTAGGGTTGAAGGGAAAACTGTCTTCATCAACCTGGAGGTGTTCCAGGTCCCCTTTCTCTCAGTGTTATTAGGGACAGAGGAAAAGGGGGGTTGGTCCTGGAGAAAGGACAGAGTTCCTTTAATGAGCTCAGGAAAGCCCATCTCCTGACAATAAGCCTCAGAGTCTTGCAATAGCATCCTGTCAGAGGCAGCAACAGGATATATGTTGAGGGTGGGAGCATGTGGCAGCCCTACTGCACAGCTTCCTGCCCATCTACCCCCTAACCTATGAGCTTCGTGAAGTAGTTGCCAGGAATCAAGGGGAAACGAAGACTTCCCCTCCACAGGGATCCCAGACTGATAGTGAGGCTGGAGTCTGGGCAGCCTTGCACCTTACAGCCTTCTTCATGAGCTGCTCCTATAAACACTGGCCTTACCTTGGGTACAGTTGTCTGCTGGGCCGATGTTCATCAGCCTCTGATACTATGGAGTCAAGAAGCAGAGGGGTGGTCCATACCTGCAAATCAGTGCCCCACCTACAGCGTGGCTAAAGGTTCCCTGATTGCTGATGGCAGAGCTTGCCTGTAGATGTTTGGGGTTATTTAAAATTTATACTGAGAAAAATGTATTTTCACTATTGCTGTAGACGAGCATCTACATAAGACTGTTAAATTGTTGTTTTATATCAAACAACTTTTATAATACTTATTTTTATTGTTATACTATTTTATAAATTTTAAGGAATATGCCAAAAAAGATATTGTAGGTATTGAAGGGGGGGTCTCTGGGAGGAGTGGGGTACAAAAGGGAAACAAGAATGTGATTTAATTCTATTTACTTAAAATATGTTTTTAAATGTTAACAAATTCAGATAAATTGAAATCATGTAACTTTTCTCATCATGATGCAATAAAAGTTTAAAAAAAACCTAAAAAAAAAAAGAAATACAGTGAAAAGGAGAGAGGAAATTCTAGCCCAGGGAAGTTCATAGTTGGGTGGGCTGGGCTGGAGGGATGGTGAGCTTAGTGGATGTATAGCCCAGGATGTATTAGAAGTTGTATGGGACAGGGAGATTATCAGGGAAGACTTCATATCAGGGAGGAAGATGGGTAATCACAGTGGAAGGATAAGCAGGAGTTGACTAGCTGGGGAGGTAGGGAACATCTTTGGGATGAGAGGTGGTAAGAGTGTGGTTAGAGTTGGAATGTGTTAAGAGTTGGGAGCTATGGCTCAGAGCTCTGTGGTCTGTGTCTGCAGAGGAAGCCAGTGCCTGAGGCTTTGGGGAACACACCCAGAAGGATGCACTTATCTCAAGGGTAGAGTGCAGGCACTGAAGCCCTTTAATCAGAAAAACAACACAGCCCAATCTGTGGTTCAAATCTTGGCCTACTTCCTTTCTTCTATAAACCTCCACAAGGACCTTCTCTGTCCCCAAGCCCAGAGAATGCCAAGGGCCACATGGTGATCTGGGAAGTCACTTCTCCCCTCTGCAAATCAGGTTTTCGCAAAGTATGGACGCAGATAAATCCCCAAAACCCTTTCCCTATCTATAAAAAGCTTATTGTGTGGGCTTGACAGACTGAATGGTAGCAGAGTTGACAGGGTGTTTGACTCTTAGAAAGCACTTAGGTGGAATGAGGGGTTGGGAGTAGGGCCCTAATGAATTTCTTATCAATTTTGCTGTTGTACAAGCTCAGCTGGTAGGCAGAGGACATAACAAGCCATATCTTCTTTTCTTTGGTAGCATCCAGGAATATTATTTTTTGGAGTTTCCTTAAAGAGGTGATTAACATTCCCATAGGCTTTTGGAGGCCCTGGTGGGTCCTGAGAGTCATTACAAGGCCCATCCCTTGAAGGCAGAGGGAAAGATGTCGACTGGGTTAATTTCTGGCTTTGCCAGTGAACGATGAGTCTGTGACTTTGGGGGATATGTAATTTCTCCTCTGTGGAATTTAGAATTCTCACTTCTAAAATGAGTTTTCCCAAGTGACTGTTGTTTTCTTTTTCATTAATTAATTAATTAATTTGATATTTTCTTTATTTACAATATCTCCTTTCCCAAATGACTGTTGTTTTCGAGGCATTGGGTACCCATGATAGCGGGTAAGGGTCTGGGGAGATGGCTCAGTCTATAAACCACTCACTATGCAAACATGAGAACATGAATCCTATCTACAGCACACATATAAAAATTGATTCATCAATCAATCTATCAGTTGATTGATCAATCGATCAATCAGTCAATCAATCAAACAGGTGCTGGTAACTCATACGTATACTTTCAGTGCCGGAGAGATGGAGACAGAAAGATTACTAGCCAGCAGGAATTAGCC
>JADRCD010098580.1:0-11235 GCA_019843815.1 Montemys delectorum | reverse complement strand
CTCTTTCTCTCTTCTCTTTCCCATTCATTTCTGCTCTGTCCCTCTTTTTCTCCATCCTCCCTTCTTCTCTCCTTCCTCTCATCAAGTCTCTCTTTATCCCTCTGCACATTTGTAATGTCATTCTATTGAAGTTGTCATAACAGTAACAAACATAATAACAAACTAAGCTTAAATAAAAATACAACTTTTAAAATGGGGCCTGTTCAGTTGGCAAATATCTGGAACCAGTAAGCATAGTGAACAACAAGGAAGACAGATGAGAAATAGGGAAGTGAAGTAGAAGCAAAATTATGGATCTCTTTTTATTCTTTTTATTATTATTGGTCTTACCTTTCTCTCTCTCTCTCTCTCTCTCTCTCTCTCTCTCTCTCACACACACACACACACACACACACATACACACACACACACACACACACACATACACACACACTTCTGTGTATGTGTATGTGTATGTGTATGTGTATGTGTGTATACTTACGTGTAAGTATAGCCACACACATGCCATGGTTTGCATGAGAAGACTAGAAAATATCCTTAGGCATTGTTACCAGCTCTCTACCTTCTTTGAGAAAAGGTATGTTGATGTTTTAAAGTTTCCTATGCTAGGTTAGCTCATTGCAAGTTTCCAGAGATCCTCATGTCTCTGCCTTGCATCTTACCATGCAAATCCTGTGATAAAAGTCATGTTCTGTGTGTGTATTCACAAGGTTTCTAAAGAATATGAATTCATATACAGACATATCTATCTATGTATGTGTGTATATGTGGGGCAGTTCTGACAGCCAAAGTCCAGTAGAGCAAATCACTTTGAACCCCGGAGACCTACTGAGCATTTGCTCGAAGGGACAGAAGGTGTTCAGTGAATCGCTCCTGAGACCATGGCTCAGATTTCAGCCCAGACCCCTCACAGCTGCCCCTGCAGGAGATGTGTGCTCTATCAGGCAGACACTGCCTCCAACTCCCAACATTCTAGCTGGACCTTACCCACAGTCATCTGACCACAAGCCAGGCATGCCACGCCCCATACAATAAAAGGGGTAGTTTGCCCCCTCCTCACTCTCTTATTCCCTCCTCTCTCTTTCTTGCTTCCTCTCTCTTATCCCTCTCGCTCTAACTCTTACCCTCTTATTCTCTCTATTCTTTGCTCTTTGTTCTCCCCTCTCTCTCCTCTCTCTCTCTCTCTCTCTCTCTCTCTCTCTCTCTCTCTCTCTCTCTCCTTCTCCTTTCCTTCTCTCCACTCAACTAGCATATTTCCCCTCCCTACAATAAAATAACTCATTCATACATTGCCTCCTTTTTAATTAAGGCGCCGTGCAGCAAACAGGCCAGGACCTGGGAGGAGAGAGAGAGACCTGAGCCTCACCACCAAGGCCCCCAGCCACCCTAGGAGAGAAAGAGACTCGGGCCTCAGCACCAGGCCCCCAGCCACCCAGGGAGAGAGAGAGCCTCGGCAGGCCCCCCCCCCCTCCACCTTATTGGAACAGCATGTATATACATGTATATATCATATGTTACACCTCAACTGCTGTTTCCTCTCCCTCCTTTCATATCACCTATTCTCAGCCCTAGATACATTTCACTGCCATCCCTCCCACAAAAAGAGCTGACCTCTGAGGGATATCAACAAACAGGCATATCAAGCCATCATATTATGGTACAAGCCTTCATACCAGGGCTGGATTAGGCCACCCAGTAAGAGGGAAAGACTCCCAAAAGCAGGCAAAGGAGTTGGAGCCTCCTCCACTGCCACTGTAATGAAGATCAAGCTACATAACCATAACATATATGCAGAGGACCTAGGTCAAAAAAATATAGTATGACAAACATTTTTTTCAACTGAATCAACTCAAGAGCCCCAGTTCATAGAAGTCTTTATATTATGCACAAACTTTTTGAAAACCTTTCGACTGACATATAAACCCTGCATATGTGAGGCAAAGTGAAAGTAGTCAGAACTGGATTGTCCTTTTAGGCCAGTATGCATTAAGATATGTCTGTTGTATCTTAGGATATTAAGTTAATCCTTAGTTAAAAGTATTATCAAATTGGATGTAGATTAGGCTGTTGGTATAATCAATGGTAGAGTGCTCTTCAAGTATACACAAGGCTTTGTGTTCAGTCCAGATCACAGGAAATATAAGACCTGGGAAGATAAAATAACTGATGATATGACATTAAATATGTTCAAGATACCACTTAAAGTCAATTAATACATGAAGATCAAAGAAAAATATGAGATATGGTTATAAACTTTGTGATGATGGCATATAAAATATCATTAAGTAATGATATTTTAAAAATCAATTCCTTGAATAGAAATATATATTGAAATAATGAAAAATGTAGTACTGACACACTTAGAATAAAAATGAAAGATATCAAATCCCAGCAAAGGATAGAAAATGTAAAAATAATAAACCTCAGATTCTATTGAGCTGTAAATACCTAAAATAAAACTTCAACAAATGTATTTAATATCAGTATACTAATAGAAAGAATAAATCACTAAATAAAAAAATCACTAGAGCCGGACAGTGGTGGCTCCATAGGTCCTACAATCAGCAAGATTGTGCTTAATGAAAATATTCCCAAGGTTAAGCACTGAACTTTAAAAGTAATGGTTATGAAGAAACAGAAAAAGCCCCCTGTATGTCTATATCTAGTGTAGGGCACACTCTCAAACACAGAAAATATTTGTGTTCACACAACACGAGCATACTATATTTTAGTAACCTGTTTAGTTTCCCAGTTCATGCTAATATAAAAATCTCCCAGGATATTTTGGAGGCCTAAAAATCAAATCTTGAATGGAATGGGAAAGGTACATTGTAGGCATAGCATATAGACAGCTCATTCAGTGACATGCTTTCTCCTCATAAACTTGACTCAGAATCAGGGTTCTTGGCCTATTATCCAATCTGGTTTAGAAAGTTTCCAAGGCTGTATAGAGTAGGCTTGATTCCCAGCAAAGGATCACATGTTGCTGGTGGACTAGCCTCTTGTTCTTGTTCACTCTTTCAGACTTGTCCCAAAGAAAACAGCTTCTTCCAATAGGAGCTCCCTTTACTGAATTGGTGTTCAAAGATAAAAGCCCAGAAAAATAGGAAATCACTATAACTAGGATCCAAAGGAATAATTTTCTGTCCATTATGTGATTGTATCAGGAATATTTTGAGTAAGATAAGGCTGACTAGTTGAAGGCCAAATGCTTGCATGGATTATCTCACACTGAGCAATAGTTCAATGGAAGGGCTGCACCACATAGTACATTTTAACTCATTAGTTTATGGACATCTGGATAGTTTCTACTTCAGGGCTGCTCTGAGGACCACTAAAACCTTGATGTTCTTTAGAGACTCTGGGTATCTACTACTTGTTCTGGAATTGCTGGGTCAAAGGGGACTTCTTTTCAAACTTTCTGAACATGGCTTCTCATAGTCCTATCTGATTTTATACTACCAAACCTGTCTGAAGTTTCTCATTTCTCCCAACCCTCACTGAGGCTGGTTTTAACTCTGAGAAAAGGATTTTGAATGACAGAAGTTGCAGAAAGCTACACAGATAACACAGTGTGAGTACTTTAGATTATCAAGTCCCACAATTGGCTCCTGAAACAGTGTTGTTTTTCCTCCACAGCTATGAGACTTCTGCTGGTTGAAGGTATAGCTCCAAGCAACTCAATCTCTCGATGAAGAAAATATGAGACAAACTCCAAGTCAAAGTTTTACTGATCAGAGGTAGCTGGAAAAGTATTCTTAGCAGGTAATGAGGAAAACAACCTGGAATGCTGAGAAGAAAGTGAGCCACCTGACCTTCCAGTGGGCCTTTACAATTCATCAAGTGCAGAAAAGGGACATAAACACACAGATTTCGTACAGTAACTTCCTCCTTACCTCCATGTGCCATATTCTTTTGATTTGCTTATATGATTTGCTTAAAATTAACTTATATGACATTTTTTCCATGCAACCAGACTTTTAATCACTTTTAAAATAAAATATATTGATGGCTTTTTGTTAGCATGTATTTCCATACATCTTTTGGGACATGGTGTCAGGAGACAAACAAGAAGGTGTCATATCCCTTGAAATGAGTTACTTACATCTCCACACCTTGCTTGGAATCCTAGCACTTGGGAGAGGATGTCATAATCAGGAGTTCCTGAGTTTCTTTTACTACATAAGGAACTTTAGGTCACCTTCATTACTTTAAGACCTTCATTGAGGTTCCATCTCTTGCCATGTATTGTATTGCTAATTTCTATTCCTGGGAAGGTCTAGGCCTAGGAGTGAATTCTTACATTTGAAAGTTTTTTTGTGCTGTTCCTTCATTAAAACTATTCCTTAAATAACATTTTCTACAGCCAATTACTAGAGGGATTAGTTATAGGTGAGTTTTGAATTACCTGGTTGTGGATGGAGAAGCTAGAGAGAAACCAGAAGAAAGAGAGGAGAAGGCACCATGACAGGAGAGGTACCATGAACACATGCCCAGGAGAAACAGCAAGTATTTGGGTTATACCACTGGGGAGGTAGCCAGACCAGCAGTTTTAAAAGTAGATTAGAGGTTACCCCTCCCACAGTAATTGCTGAAACCAAGTAAAATAAACATAGTCTGAGTTATTTATCTGGAAACAATTCAGGGATAAGCTTGCACTAGTTATTCTAAATCTTTGTCTCAAAAAATAAGGTGATGGGGAAGGACAGAAGCATTGCCTGGAGGGGAGAGGAGAGAAGACCATGGAGAAAATGGTCAAAGACATACTTGAATAGGAAGTCTCCAAAAGCCAAAGGATGAGCATAATTTATTTATATCCATCTGATCACAGACCCCACCATTCTCTTTTCCCAGTGCCACTCACATTCCCACTACTTCTCCCCCATTTCCCTATACCCATCTCCCCATAGAAAAGGACCCTCCTTTACCCTCTAGTAGTAAACCCCACTGGCACATCAAGTTACATCAGGAATAAGTGCATCCTCTTCCAGTGAGGACAGACAAGGCAGTCCAGCTAGAGGAATGAGAGCCAAAGTAAGGTAACAGAGTCTATGTCAAAGACAGTCCCCATCCAATTGTTAGGGAACCCACATGAAGACCAAGCTTCACATCTGCTACATATATGTAGAGGACCTAGTTCAAGACCTTGCATAGTGTTTGGTTGGTGGTTCGGTCTTTGTGAGCCCTGACGGGTCCACATTAGCTGACTCTGTAGTTCCTCTTGTGGTTTCCTAACTGCTCTTGCTCCCACAACCATTTACCCAACACTTCCACAAGACTCTGACCACAGCCTGGGAATCTTAGGAGAGTCATTTTGTGCAATCAGCAGAGGCATGAAGCTAGTGGAACTACTCAGTAAGCACCCATGAACCATTCAGTGCTTTGGTAGAGGATTTCCTCTCAGAGCTCTACCCTGCAAATCAGGGGCTAGGTCTCTGATATAAACCAGCTATTCAAAAGGATAAGATGTTTTCTTTTGTAAAGAAAAGAAGTAGTCCACTCAGACACAATATGAGGAAGCCTTTATATAATATAAAGAACCATTGTAATTGTAAGATTTTAACAAAGCACCGGTCCACTGTCTTAAGCCACTATTCTCTGCATTGCACACTGTCCCATGGTTGTGTCAGTGGTGATATCTGCACTATGATTTTCCCTGTCACCTAGTGTTCCTGTTCCCAAAACCCACTTCTCTGATGTAAAGGGAAACTTCAAATCACATTATAAACTGCTTTTGCTCTGAAAGCAAATGGGTGCTACTAGCTGTTGCTTACAACATTTAATGCACAGTGGTCTTCCTTAGGTCATCCTGTTTAAGGAAGAAGGTATTGTCTTCTGAGGATGCATGTAGTAAAGAAGAATTGATGTGGAAAAGATCAAGTACAAAGTCACATGGCCTGAGAAACACAACTCTTTCTGACAGGTCCAGTGTGTTTTGATATGACTCAGGGGCACTTCCCAGAACTCACTTACTTATCTTAAGAAAAACAAAAAACAAACACCTTTTAATATACTGTGATCAATGATGGTAAAAGAGTAGCATCAACCATCCTCCTCCATACCTAGTCTTGAAATTAAACATTCTGCAACAGAGGTGTGTTTTTTATCTACTGCAGGATTCATCTCCCCTGGCTGGTATGAAGATTGCTCTTAACACTATTAAATGGAAGATTAACACAATAAACAACCTTACACCTCCACTGTCAGGAGAGTTTCTCAATTCTGCTTTTCCTCTGATGGGTCTAATCTGCATTTTCATACAAAATGAGATATCAGAGATCTGCTCCAACCCTGGCAATAAGAGATGCTGAGGCATGATACTGCATCCAAAAATGCCTTATGTGATGGTTTTTATATGCTTAGACCAGGGAACATATGAGAGGCCTCTGGTGAATCCTAATTGCAGTGTAAGACCCAAGTGTATTGGAAATGCCAGTACCATGGGATCATCAACAAGAATAGAAGTAGCAGTAGTGAAGATGAACCAGAGGTTAGAGTGCTACAGAGGGCAGAGAAGGAAAAGTGTTGCTAGCTCTTTGGAGGAGCCCAGAAGATGCTGTGTGTGTAGCAGACAGTGAAGGAGCTGTAACACTAAGTTGCCTTGGAAAGCACCAAGGTGTTTGAGATGCTAGAGCCATGTTCTATCTGCTGAGGAACACTGCTAAAAGGGAGTGGAATCAGTCCAGCAGACAGAACTTTGTTTCAGTCAACAAAGATGAAAAGAGAGTGGAGAACTGAAGACCCCTTTGACATCAGACATGGAGATGCAGAGCTTGGAGTTTGCCCAGCTAGTTTCCTGTCTTGCTTTGGGGATTACCGTTAAGTGATTGGATGAATCTCAGAAGAGACCTTGAACTTTGGACTTTTTAACATTGTTGAGAGTGCTATAGCCTATGGGGACTCTGAAAGTTGGACTAAATGTATTTTGCATTATGCTATGTTTAGATGTGGCCCCATAGATTCATATTCTTGTAAAAGCCTATGGGTACAAGGGAGTAGAATATGATGGTTTGTATATGGAGTAGTACTGTTACAAGTTATGGCCCTATTGGAGTAGATATGGCTTTGTTGGACTAGGTGTGTCACTTATAATAAGACACTTATTCTAGCTGCCTGAAAGTCAGTATTCTGCTAGCAGACTTCAGATGATGATATAGAACTCATAACCAACTATTGGACCATGTCTGCCTAGATGCTGCCATGCTAGCACCTTGATGAATATGGACTAAACATCTAAACCTGTAAGCCAGCCCCAATTAAATCCTGTCCTCTATAAGACTTTCCTTAATCATGGAATCTGTTCACATCAATAAAACACTAATACACCCTACATGGATGCCTGGAAGTTTAGATAATTAGAATGCACATCCCATATATCTGTTCCTACAAATCTCAAGAAACACTCTGTATAGTTGTGATCCATCACAACTAATATAGCACAAAAGGAAGTACAAAAGTCCATTTCAGGTGGTGAAGAGATGGCTCATCATTTGAGAATTTGTTTCTCAAAAGACTCACAGGGCATTTCACAATCCTTTGTCACTTAAGTTCCAGGTGAAACCTGATGATCTCCTCTGGCTTTGAGCAATGGCATTCAAGTGTTGCACAGACCTACAGAAGGCAAATAATATATAAATATAAAATAAATCAAAATCAAAATAAAATACACCTGGTAAAAAAAACAGGGGAGAAATTTCAAAGAGCATATGGACTTGGATTTTTTTCTAAGCTTTTAAAACTATCTTAAAACTGCAGAGGGAACTACACACTGTGCTTGTGTTAAAAATCCAAAAAGAACCAAATGCATTGTCAAGCACAAATTTCATCCTCATAATCAGAAAGAACAACAAAATAACCAAGTAAAAACTAAAAAATAAAAACCCTATCCCTAGAAAGGTCTTAGTATTTATTATATCTACTAGCAGTTATCAATGATAATATATTTGAAGAAAGCAGAGGCATACAGTTTTTGGTTTTCTGACAGTTTTTATATTTCCTTAGACTATGTTTTTATTTAATGACATATTACAGAAATACTAATGTATTTCCCATTAATTTTTTCAACACTATCATCCACAGTATTTTAATAGTATGTAAATATTTGAAAACAAGGATACAGCATGTGTAATTTTTCCAACACGAAATTGATATCCAGAGTTGGACACACTATCCAAACTGAACGTAGCTTAATCTGTCTGGGAAGTAATTATGGAGTCCAAGTACTTTGAAGAATGCAGAAATCCATCTACGTCTGATAGGTGTGGGATTTCAAGACAGTGACACCACATGTGAATAAAGAATGTTCTTAAGAGTGAAGAATTGAACATCACTATTTGATTCCAAAGAATACATACAATTTTCTCAATAGTAACTGAAAGCAGACAGTCAATATGTACAGTGTATACCTTTATCAAAATTTCAAATCAATTACCATAACAATGCAACAAATAAATAACACATCTTCAAATGAAAACAAAGAAAACCAAGTAACCAAAGTAATCAAAACTCAAACAGAAATCCAAACACAAGAATTGTGCTAAGCACCATTCTTTCCCTGCTCATTTTGCAGCATAGACTTACAGACTGTGGTTGTCCTTGGCAACATAGTAGAAAAGAAGTTACTGATGGTAACAATCTTTACAAGGGAAGTTTAAGCAGGTCTCTCCTTTGGAGTGTGTGTTTGAAGGATATGACCTTCTAAGACTGAGCAGAACACATTTTATTGTCTTTGACTCAAAATCATTTCAAGTTTGTTTACTGATCTTCATGTAAATACTCTTGATAACCCAATCAGGTGAAGAAAAATTTACACTCTCAGATTCTTCCTGGATGCCCAGTAGATCTTAATGTGTATGAGCACTTCTCTGAATCTCTCTAAATGTACTCTCTTTCTTGGCCAGAGGTTAGATAAAATTAAGGTGTATTCACACCAAGGAAACAAAAGTAAATGAAGAAAATGCAGCCCACTGTAGCCATGATTTTAAGGGATGAGATGCAACAGTGGTGTATTTGTTGGGCACACTCAGAGCTCCTACTAGACCACTTTTCTCCAAGGGGGAACTTGTCCTAGTCTTTGCCATGTTCCAGACTCTGCTGGAGTATTTCATACCTAGGGAAGGAAGGGACAAAGGCCTAGTAAGTTTTTTTTTTTTCAATTCATCTTTCCCTCCCACACCAGCTCTAATCAGTGGAACAATCCAAAATGACCTATCAGTTGAGGTCATTCCCTGCATCCCCAAGCATCATAGAGCACCTGGCCTTTGAATTTTTTCTCAGTATTTAAAAACTGCTAGAACATAAACTGTGAAATATACAATGTACTTGAGTTTAAAATCCAAACAAAGAAACAAATAAATAAAAACCACCACATTTCTCCAATACTCCAGGTATACTATATTGAATAATAACATTAGAGCAATGACAGAATGTGAGTTCAAGAGAGATGTGAGCAACCTAGAAAACCATGTGTATCCTTATGGGGAAGCTGCCCAGAACTGGAATGAAGGCTATGGTTATTTATCCAGTGCAGGAACCTGACAGGTTTCCACTCGGCAACCCATATATCTCAAAGTAACCAGAGAAATAATACCACCTGAAATCCATAGGAACTGCATAGGTCCTACAATCAGCAAGAGTGTGCTAAATGAAAATATTCCCATGGCTAGACACTGAACTTTAAAAGTGATGGTCATGAAGAAAAAGAACAACACCACTGTACGTCTAGGGCTATTGCAGGGCATTCTCACAAACACACAAAATATTTGTGTTCACACAACACAAGCATACTTTAATGTACTAACCTGTTTCATTTCCCAGATAATGTTAATATAAAAATTTCCCAGGATACTTTGAGGCATAATAAACAAATCTTGAATGGGAAAGTTATGTCGTAGGCATAGCATATAGACAGCTCAGTCAATATATGCTTTCTCCTTATAAACTGGACCAGCAATCAGGGTTCTTGGCCTATTATCCAATCTGGCTTAGTAAGTTCACAAGGCTGTGTTGAGTAGCCTTGATTACCAGCAAAGGATCACATGTTGGTTGTAGACTAGCTTCTTGTTCTTGTTCACAGTTTCAGACTATTCCCAAAGTAAACACCTTCTTCCAATAGGATCTCCCTTTACCATTAACTAACTGACATGGTGTCCAAAGGTATGAACTCAGAATAATAGGAAATCTCTATAACTAGGATCCAAAGGAACAATTTTCTACCTATAATGTGATTTTGCCAGGGATATTTTGAGCAAGATAAGGCTGACTAGTTGAAGACCAAATGCTCACCTGATTAATTCATGCTGAGCAATTGTTCATGTAATGGCTGCACTACACTAGTACATTTTCAGTCTTTAGCTGATGGACATCTGAACAGCTTCTTCTTCAAGGCTGCTCTGAGGACCACTACAACCCTGATGTGCCCTAGAGTCTCTGTGGATATCTACTTCCTGTTCTGGAGTTGCTGAGTCAAGGGGACTTCTTTTCCACATTCTGAACATGGCTTCTCACATACCTACCTGATTTTATACTACCAGGCCTATCTGAAAGCCCTAATTTCTCCAAAATCCCATTGAGGATGATTTTAACCCTGAGAACAGGATTTTGAAAAACATCAGATGCAGAATGCTACACAGATAACATAGTATGAGTACTTTAGATTAGCCAGTCACTCAATGGGCTCCTGAAACAGCCCTGTTTTTGCTCTACATCTATGAGACTTATGCTGCTTACAGGTACAGCTCCAAGCAACAAAATCTATTGATGAAGAAAATACAAGACAAACTCCAGGTCAAAGTTTTACTGAGCACAGATAGCTGGAAATGTAATGGTAGCAGATAATGAGGAAAACAACCTGGAATGTTCAGACAGTGAGCCACCTGACCTTCCAGTGGGCCTTCACAATACACCAAGTGCAGAAAAGGGACATAATCACATGGATTTCATATAGCAACCTCCTCCTTAACTCCATGTGCCATATTCCTTTGACTTGCTCCAAAAGATTTCAATGAGGATCAATAGTTTTTCCCCTAGCAATTTGAAAATCTGACTTTACAAGAGCCTTTGTGTCCTTTAGTTTTTCCTTAGGAGCTAGGTGGAGATGACAAATAACTGGACTGTTGTATTTAATGTTTCATGGATGCAAACTGAAATATCAAGTACTCTACTCATTAAACTTGGCCTCTAGAGACATACACGGGTGCATGTCTGCACAAACACACACAGATACACATACACACA
>JADRCD010098577.1:0-18582 GCA_019843815.1 Montemys delectorum | reverse complement strand
ACATGGTGATTGAGAAGTAGCTGATAGTTCTTCATCTGGATCAGCAGGCATCAGGAAAAGAGAGTGACACTGGTCCTATCTTGAGCTTCTGAAACCTCAAAGTCCACCCCCAGTGGCACATTTTCTCCAACAAGACCATATATACTCCAATAAGATTACATTTTCTATGGACCTATGGGCTCCACCTACCATAGCAAGATGTGGAAAAGGAGTTTTATTGTAGAATTGATAGAAAATTGATATCGGTGCCATCCCTTAGAGACTCTTGCTCCATGGAATTTTAATGTTTTTCTGGAGGAAGCACTATCCTGGATATGATTCAGGGGCATGCATTCAACTAATTTGGGTTGTGGGAAGGCAGAGAAACATGCCCAGTGAATGATTGTTTCCATCATTTTGTAACAGTGCTTCCTGTAAAGAGCTCTTAACAGAGTACATTCCTTTTTTGTAAGATGTGTAGCCACATCCATGAATGTCACAAAGTCTTGAAATGCTATATGCTGGTTCCATCAAATCCCTTTCTATCTCAGTTTTCACAGAAGCTGAAGATGTGTGGGAAAACATCCACATTGGGAAAACTCCTACAGCTGAAACTGGACTCCTGGTGACACTACTGCTTCCTGGGATGATATTTCTTTCTTTCCAGTTCAGAGACTGGCCCATAACACATGTCCTCATCCACAGAGTTGTGCTCTATCTTACAGGACCATTCCTAAATGGCCTGGAGCCTAGAGATAATACATTACTTCCAGTGGTGGCAGTCTGAATTGTTTTCTTTACATATATTTGTAATTAACATGTTAAATTTGTTCCACCTGTGGAGCTTCTCCACTCTTGATGTTCTCTCTGGCAAATAACCCCAGTGCAACCCCAGGCCACACTTTCCAGTAGATCAGCTACACAACATTTCCACAGACTGAAACCTACTGTCTTATGTTCCTCAGGCAGACACTTGCAGCTCAACCACAGGACACACCTACAGAAGACAAGGTAGGTCACCCGCCCTTGGACATTTTCTATCATCTCAGTTCCCTTTATCAAAAACCCCTGCCCCAAATAGGCCACACCCTATGGAGGACAAGGTAGAGGAGCTGTCCATAGACACTCTCACTCATTTCATTCCCTAAGACAGACACCTGCTACCCAAACACAGCCATACATGAAAGATGGCCAGGTAGGCCATCTACACATGGAATACCCCTACTTTCTAGTCTCCCTCAGGTAGATACTCCCCCTGCCCAAAATTCACTACACCTACCAGAAGATTGGGTATTTCAGATGCTCACAGCACCCCCTTTATCTCTGCTCCCTTGGGCAGACACCCACTGCCAAATCACCAAGCATACTTGCTAGATGGTTAGGTAGGCTGCCTGCCTATGGGCCTAAACCTACTTTCTTGCTTCCCTCAGGAAAACAGCCTTTTCATGTTAGGAATTGCTTCTAATGCTGTCTCAATTCAATTCAGTTCCAAAGCTGAGGGTCTCCACCCTAATCTGGATTTGATTTGTAATAAAAAAAATTGTGGTACAGTCAGTGGCTGGGTGGATAGACTCAGGTAGGGTCTGGGGTTTTGCTTGGGCTAGGATCTGAGGGAAAGATGAAAGAAGGCAGAGACAGCCTTGACCAGGAAAAAGAAAGACCAGACTTAAAGGCTGGAAGACATGTGAGACTCAAGGAAAGTGTCCCCATTGGCGACTTCCCCAATTGTTCTTGGTATAGGATAGATGAAATGTAGATTTTAAAAGATTTTAACTGAGAAGTTCTGGAGGGGGATGTTTACTAGCAGCTGGAAGGATTAGAGCTGTCCAACCTCTGAGCTAGTTAATCAATTTAAAACTAACAGGTGTGTGTGTGTGTGTGTGTGTGTGTGTGTGTGTGTATGTGTGTGTGTGTGTTGTTCTTTTATTTGCAAATTCAGAGGGCCTCTGGTGGGTGGCTGGGAGTGGGACCTACTGGGAGCACAAAGCAGTTTAGCTAGACTTTTGGCTACATTATCCAAGCAGAGGTCATACCTGCCAGAAGACCATGTTAGCCACACACCTACACATCGCTTACATTCTCTAGGTTCCACTGGGTAGACATCACCTGCTGACCCACAGGCCATGCTTGCCAGAAGACCATGTAGGCCACCTACCATATCTCTAGGTCACCTTCCCCTCCTTGTGATTGTGTCCCACCCCTCAACTGGGACAGACACTTCCTGCTAGAGCAGAGGCCACAACCAGCCATCAGAATTCCAGATAGGCCTCCCACTCTCAGACATTCCTCAGTGCCACCAAATTTTGTCCCAAATCTTTTTTCCCTCATTGTTGTATCTAATAGTTGCCAATGGTAGCAGAGAATCTCTGTTGGATCAGAGGCCATACAGCTGCCAGAACTCCTGTCCCAACTTGGAAGGAGATCCACTGTTCAACAAGAGACTATGATAGCCATGAGAAGACTATCCTCCAACTCAAGTGGAGACCCCCCCTTCTTAATCATAGACAGTACAGGCCAGAAGACCAAAGAGAGAACAGAAATCAAGGATCAAAGATCCATCCAACAAAGACAGACCTAGAAATTGGCACCTAGACTTATAATCACCACAAACTCAGATGCTTAAATGGCAGCACAAGAGCAACATTAGGCAGGGCAATATGTTACCACCAAAGCCTAGGAAGAAATAAAATAATGAAAGACTTCCTAGAATTCAATGACAATGATTGGACAGATACCAAAACTTATGGGACATAATGAAAGCAGTGCTAAGAGGAAAGTTCATAGCTACTATATGACTACATACTAGATTAGACAGAACTCATACTAGGAACTTATCATCACAATTGAAATCTCTGGAAAGAAGCATACCCACGAGGAGAAAATGGCATGAAAAAATATCAAACCAAGATTTAAAAATTACAAAATAGGAACAAAAAAACCAATGCAAAGAATCAATGAAACACAGTTGGTTCTTTGAGAAAATCAGCAAGACAGACAAATTTGTAGGCAAATTAACTAAAAGACACAGAGAGAATATCCAAATTAGCAAAATAATAAATGAACAGAGAGCATGGCTCCAGCTGGATATGTAGCAAGGATTACCTTATCTGGCATTACTAGTAGGACAGCCTATTGGTCCTGTGGATGTTTGACCCAGGATAGGGTAATAATAGGGTGCTGAGGAAGGAGTGGGTGGGTGGCTGGGGGAGTACTCTAATAGAGTCAGGGGGAGTTGGGAAGAGATAGGGAGCTTGTGAAGGGGAAACTGGGAGGGGTATAACATTTGAAAGGTAAATAAATAAATAAAATAATGAATAAAAATGAAAAATAATAATTAGAATATATTTTAAAAATATATCCAGCACTCCACGAAATTCCATAATCTAAAAGAAATGGAGAATTTTTCCAATATATATCATTCACGAAAGTTAAATCAAGATGAGATAAGCAATTTAAATAGACATACAATGCCTAAGGAATAGAAGCAGTCATTAAAATTCTTACAACAACAACAAGAACAACGACAGCAACAACAGCAAGAACCAAGCCTAGGCCCAGAAGGTTTAGTGTAGAATTCACCTGATAACCAGAACTCAGTGACCTCACTTTCTCAAGTTAACTAGATAGTCCTAGAATTTCATGTGTCAGAAGCAATCTAGCAGAGGTTAAAGGGTAGCAGGTGATTTTCCTTAGATGGCTCATTGTCACCTGTGATGAATGATATCTTGGAAGTAAAGCATGAGGTATGACATCTCAGGATTGATTCTTGCTATTGATATACCTTTCCTATCATTATTAAATTAATATAACAATCCCTGTGTGTTATCCTACCCTATTGGGCAGATTTTCTCCAGACAACAAATATGTTCTGTCATGTAGTTGGGCTATATAGACAAATAGATTATTTCTTTATTCCTAATGATGATTCTATAAGAATTCTTAAATTTATGCTGGTAATGATTGAGCCCTTTTATAATAAGGACTGCAATTAGAAACCCCTGTATTATGAATTCCAATTAGGACTCTGCCAGTCTTTCATGTGTCATGAGTTACATGTGCCATGATAGAAAGCCGGCATACACAATTTAGGAATACATTCCTTTAACCTGTAAAACCATGAATCAAAGGCCACAAATTTGGAATGAACCATTTATTGTAGGTGTGAGAACAGAACATAAAATACTCACTAGATTTATCTATATAAAACTTCAATGTTAACTTCAACCTAACAACTACGGTTCTACAGTCTGAGTGAATCTGTGGAGCTAGTGACATAATTAATGTCTACTTAGATTAGTAGCCATAACACATCTTTGGTTTTACCTATTATTCAATTTACGATTTGAATTTATGTTGAACTTGTGTGAACTAAACATCATATGATCATGTGTCCTTAGATAAATATTAGAACTGAGAACAAAGATTAGACACAGACAGATTTTTGTTCTTAGAGATAGACTCCCCCTGTCCCTTTTTTCTTCTCTAAGAAATAAAGGCTAGCTATCACAAATTAGGCTGCTGTGAACATATTGTAGCACATGTCCCTGTTGCATGGTGGGGCATCTTTTGGTATATGCCCAAGAGTGGGCCTTCAGGTAGATCTATTTTGAATATTCTGAGGAACCTCCAGATTAATTTCCAAAATGATTGTAATAGATTGCAATCTCACCAGAAATGGAGAAACAACCCAGATGTCTCATGATGGAAGAATGGATGCTGAAAATGTGGTTCATTGACATAATGGAATACTATTCAGTTATTAAGAATGAGGACATCTGTTAAATCCATTTGGTTCATAACTTTTCTTAGTTTTACTGTGTCTCTGTTTAGTTTCTGGTTCCATGATCTGTCCATTGTAGAGAGTGGGGTGTTGAAGTCTCCTACTATTATTGTGTGCAGTGCAATGTGTGCTTTGAGCTTCGGTAAAGTTTTGTTTATGAATGTGGGTGCCCTTGCACCTGGAGCATAGATGTTCAGAATTGAGAGTTTATCTTGGTAAATTTTTTCCTTTGCTGAGTATGAAGTCTCTTTCCTTATCTTTTTTGATAATTTTAAGTTGGAAATTGATTTTATTAGATATTAAAATGGCTACTCTGGCTTGTTTCTTGGGACCATTTGCATGGAACATTGTTTTCCAGCCATTTACTCAGAGATAGTGTCTGTCTTTGTCACTGAGGTGGGTTTCCTGTATGCAGCAAAATGTTGGATCCTGTTTATGTATTCAGTCTGTTAGTCTATGTCTCTTTTTTTGGGAGGATTTAATCCATTGATATTAAGACATATTAAGGAAAGAGTTAGTTGTCTCATATTATTTCTTTTCCAGAGCTGAGGACTGAACTCAGGGCCTTGTGCTTGTTAGGCAAGTACTCTACCAGTGAGCTAAATCCCCAACCCCATCTCCTCTTATTTTTGTTGTTTGAGGTACAATTATGTGGCTATCTTCTTTTTGGCTTGTTAAAAGATGATTATTTTCTTGCTTTTTCTAGGGTGTAGTTTCCCTCATTGGGTTGGAGTTTTTCATTTATTATCCTTTGAAGGGCTGGATTTGTGGAAAGATATTATGTAAATTTGTTTTTAATCATGAATATCTTGGTTTCTCCATCTATAATAGTTGAGCATTTTTCTGAGTATAGTAGCCTTGGCTGACATTTGTCTTTTCTTAGTGTCTGTATGACATCTGCCCAGGATCTTCTGGCTTTTATTGTTTCTGATGACAGGTCTTGTGTAAATCTGATATGTCTGCCTTTATTTTACTTGACATTTTTTCCTTACTTCTTTTAACATTCTTTCTCTGGTTTGTGCATTTGGCTTTTTGATTATTATGTGATGGGAGGAATTTCTTTTCTGGTCCAATCTATTTGAAGTTCAGATATAAAAAACTTGAAATAAGCACATGTATCCTATTAGATAACCATGAACTAAGGCTGGTCTTCAATAGCAACAAAAACAACAGGAAGCCCACATACACATGGAAGCTGAACAATACCCTACTCAATGATAACTTGGTCAAGGAAGAAGTAAAGAATGAAATTAAAGACTTTTTATAATATAATGAAAATGAAGGCACAACATACCAATATTTATGGGACTCAATGGAAGCAGAGCTAGGAGAAAAACTCATAGCTCTGAGAGCTTTCATAAAGAAATTGTAGAGAGCATACACTAGCAGCTTGATAGCATATCTGAAAGTTCTAAATCAAAAAGAATCAAATACACCCAAGAGGAGTAGATGGCAGGAAATAATCAAACTCTGGGCTGAAATCAACCAAGTAGACACAAAAAGAACTATACAAAGAATAAAACAAAGTAGGAGCTGGTTCTTTGAGAAAATAAACAAGATAGATAAACCCTTAGCCAGATTAATCAGAGGTCACAGAGACAGTATCCAAATTAATGAAATCAGAAATGGAAAGGGAGACATAAAAACAGAAACTGAAGAAATCCAAAAAATCATGAGATCCTACTACAAAAGCCTATACTCCACAAAACTGGAAAATCTGGATGAAATGGGCAAATTTGTAGACAGATTCCAGGTAGCAAAGTTAAATAAGGATCAGATAAACCATTCAAACAGTCCCATAACCGCTAAAGCAGTCATTAATAGTCTCCCAACCAAAAAACAAAAAAATCACAGGAAAAGATGGTTTGAGTGCAGGGTTCTATCAGACCTTCAAAGAAGACCTAAAATTAATACTCTTCAACCTATTCCACAAAATATAAAAAGGATTACTACCCAATTCATTCTATGAAGCCACAGTTACACTGATATGAAATCCCCACAAAGATCCAACAAACACAGGGAACTCCAGACCAATTTCCCTTGTGAATGTTGATGCAAAAATAATAAAATTCTCATAAACCAAATTCAAGAACACATTAATATGATCATCCACCAAGATCAAGTAGGCTTCATCCCCAGGATGCAGGGTTCATTCAGTATATGGAAATCCATCAATGTAATCCACTATATAAACAAACTCAAAGAAAAAAAATCACATGATCATTTCATTAGATGCTGAGAGATCATTTGACAAAATCTAACACCAGTTCATGAACTATATACCCCTTGTACAGATCAGGAATTCAATGCCCATACCTAAACATAGTAAAAGCAATATACAGCAAACCAGTAGCCAACATCAAACTAAATGGAGAGAAACTTGAAACAATGCCACTAAATTCAGGGACTACACAAGACTGCCCACTTTCTCCCTACCTATTCAATATAGTGCTCTAAGTCCTAACCAGAAGAATTTGACAACAAAGGGACGTCAAAAGGATACAAATTCCAAAGGAAGAAGTCAAAATATCACTATGTGCAGATGCTATGATAGTTTAATTAAGTGATCCAAAGAATTCCACCAGAGAATTCCTAAATGTGATAAACAACTTCAGCAAAGTGGCTGGATATAAAATTAACTCAAACAAATCAGTAGCCTTCCTTTACTCAAAAGATAAATAGGCTGAGAAAGAAATAAGGGAAACCACACCCTTCACAATAGTCACAAATAATATAAAATACATTGGTGTGACTATAACTAAGAAAGTGAAAAATCTCTATGACAACAACTTCAAGTCTCTGAAGAAAGAAATAGAAGAACTCAGAAGATGGAAAGGTCTCCCGTGCTCATGGATTGGCAGGATTAATATAGTAAAAATTTCCATCTTGCTGAAAACAATCTATAGATTCAATACAATCTCTATCAATATTTTAACTCAGGAGAAAGAGAAGGAGAAGGAGGGAGAGAGACTAGGAAATAAAATGATATCTAATATCTCATGTTCATGGACTGGTAGAAGTAGTATGGTGAAAATGACCATTCTACTCAAAGCTATTTACATTTTCAGTGCAATCTCAGTCAAAATGACATCTAATTTTTCACAGGAAAAAATATGTACAATTTCAAATAAAACCACAAATGATCCTGTGTGGGGAAATGATGCTGGAAGGTCTACGATTCCAGATCTAAATATATATTGGAGAGACATAATAACAAAACAACATCATAATGCAAAAAACAGACATGTAGACCAATGGAACAAAATCAAATCTAAGCATGAATACATGTAACTTCAGCCACTTAACATTTGACTGAGATGCCAAAAAACAAAGAACGAAAAACCAAATGCTGAAGAAAAGAAAGCATCTTCAAAAAATACATACAGAACAATAAAATTAAACCTGTGCCTATTAACTTGCACAAACTTAATTCTAAATGGATTAAAGACATAAGTGTGAAGTCTGAAACCCTGAGAATGTTAGAAGAAAACAGGTAGTACTCTCCATGATATAGTTGTAGGAAAAGATGCTGTTTGCCCAAGACTTAAAGCTAACAACTGAGAATTGGAAATTCATAAAACTAAACATCTTCTGCACAGCTGTCAACAAGGTAGAGAAGCAGCCCAGAGAGTAAGAAAATCTTTGAGAACTATATACCTGTCAATAACATACAAAGATAATGATCTTTTGATATCCAGAAAGAGAATTATCCAAATGTTCTCATTGTACAGAATTCATGCCAATGGCTTGCATTGTAATATTAGGTAATATTATTGGGTGTAATTCATGGCAACACGAATTCCTGATGATAGACTAGAAGAGGGCAGGAATACTGGAGTAATTAGGGAGAATTGAGTCTCAGAGAAGAGAAGCTAGAATGAAAGAAACAAGAATACTTTTGTTCTTTTTGAAACAAGGAAACCTCTAAACAGAAATAATAATAATAAATTAGAGATAGTTCTTGCAATATAAGAGCAGTATGGAGGCTGTGAATAGCAGTCTTGTATGCACACAATATTTCTAGACATTATATAATCTTTAAAATAAGACAGAAAATAAAGGTATAAAATAATTAACTTACTGAATATAGTAATTCTCTTTGCTTGGATCATCAGTGCTGGAATCTAAGACAATAGTAAAAAGAGGCAAAAATGCAGCAAGCACCACATCTCCATCCTTGTATACACTGGTTTTTGTCTTTGTAGCACAGTAAGAGCGGTCAAAGGAGTAGACATAACTGGAATACTGCAGGAGCAGGAACATAAAAATCAGAAGGAGCATCATAGAAGTATCTGCAAAGTTTAAGTCTGTGTAGAGATTGAATTTTCAAAGCCAGGAGGTATATATAAAAAATATATATATATATTATATATATATATTTATACATATATATATACATATATATATGTATGTATATATAGCCAATGAATTTGTATCAATTCATGCAAATTCCAATTTTGTTGTTGACTATGATGGCTACTCTTATTCTCTTGGCTTCTTCAACTCAGCTTTCAACTATTCCCTGGAGGATTCTGGAAAACTTTCTTTCCTGGAACTTTACATTTGAGGTCCCATTTGCAGGCAAAAACTACAATATCAAAAACATGTTGGAGGCTTATCTCCAGTCCCAGGTGATATGATTTCATCTCAGTTCCATTGACAACAGGGCTCCTGAGCTAAAGTCCTCTTGGGAAGACTTAACTAAGCTGATGTCAAAAAACTTTCTTTGTGCTGTGGATGAAAATATTGTCATAAGGGATAGAGATTTATCTCAATTGATAGTTTGCTTTTGTGTCATGCACAGCGTCCTGGGTGTAATCAACAGAAATACAGAAACTGAGAACTGTTTTAAGTATCTGTAATCCCAACACGGGATCAGGATTCAAGAGCATCAGTAGGTCAAGGTCATTTTTGTAGGCAAAGAATGCTTGAGGTCAACCTGTACTAGAGAGTATCTCAAAAAACTTTTATTATAATCCATTTGTATGTCCACAGAATTTATTTTGTTTATATAATGTGATTATCTTAGAGTATGTGTCCCCAATCTCTACTTTAACAGAGGAAAATGAACTAAATTTTTTATATGTGTATATATAGATAGATAGATAGATAGATATAGATATATATATACACATATGTACACATACATACATACATGCATACATACATACATAATAGATATTGTAGTGGTTTACATATGCATTAGTGAATCAAGGTAAAATAAAATTTTCTGAATAATTATATATTGCATATTGTTTATCAACTGTGCCATGTTCTTTTTCACAGAACCCATTAAGGATATGGGGAAGCACATAGCTTGGATAGATAAGTAGTATATGGGACTTATCTGTCCTTTGTTTTTAATATTCTCCAATGCTAATAATTAATTTTCTAATAATGCTTTGAAATGGAGACTACTAGGTTTCTTTTTGTTTCTATATAGGTATCTGTGTTTGTGTGTGCACATTATGTGGAGGCCAAAGGTTGAAATGAAATATCTTCCTTTACTACTCTCTAACTTACTTTTTTTGAACTAAGTTTCTAAGCAAACACAGATTTTTTTGATTTATCTAAAGTAAATGAACAACCAGTTTCTGCTTCCTGAAGGAAGTACTGGGACTACAGGTGTATATCACCATGCCCATATATTTATGTGGCAACTGGGGATCTGAACTCAGGTTCTCATTATTTTATGCTCAACTGAACCCTTACCCTAGCTCCTAAAGTCTACAGGTTTTTAGACAGAAACAACTTTTCCCCCTTTTTAAAAATTGGATATTTTCTTTATTTACATTTCACATGTTATCACTTTTTCCAGTTTTCCCCCCAAAACTCCCCATCCTATCCCCCCTGCTTCTATGAGGGTATTCTCCACCTACCCACTCACCCACTCCTGCCTCCCTGCTCTGGCATTCCCCTACCCTGGGGCATTGAACCTCTCCTTTAAGGAAAAGGAGGACCAAGGGCCTCCCCTCCATTGATGCCCAACAAGGCTATCCTCTGCTACATATGTGGCTAGAGCTATGGGTCCCTCCATGTGTATTCTTTGGTTGGTTGTTTAGTCCCTAAAAGCTATGGGGGAGGTCTGGTTGTTTGATATTGTTGTTCTTCCTATTGAGTTGCAAATCCCTTCAGCACCTTCAGTCACATCTCTAACTCCAACATTGGGAACCCCATGCTTAGTCCAATGCTTGTCTGGGAGTATCTGCATCTGTGTTTGTCAGGCTCTGGCAGAGCCTCTCCGGAGACAGCTATATCAAGTTCCTGTCAGCAAGCACTTCTTTGCATCCACAATAATATCTGTGTTTGGTGACTCTAAATGGGATGGATCCCCAGGTGATGCAGTCTCTGGATAGCCTTTCCTTCAGTCTCTGCTCCACACTTTGTCTCCTTATTTCCTCCAATGAGTATTTTGTTCCCTCTTCTAAAAAGAACCAATGCACCTACACTTTGATCTTCCTTCTTCTAGAGCTTCTTGTGATCTGTAAATTATATCTTGGGTATTCTGAGCTCTTGGGCTAATATCCACTTATCAGTGAGTGCATACCATGTGCATTCTTTTATGACTGAGTCACCTCACTCATGATGATATTTTCTAGTTCCATCCATTTGCCTATCAATTTCATGAAGTCATTGTTTTAGTAGCTGAACCATTTTTTTTTAATGCATTCCTCTGTTGAAAGACATCTGTGTTGTTTCCAGCTTCAGGCTATTATAAATATGGCTGCTATGAATATAGTGGAGCATGAGTCCTTAATATATGTTGGAGCATATTTTGGGTATATTCCTAGGAGTGGTATAGTTATGGACAATTTTCTGAGGAATCGTCAAACTGATTTCCAGAGTGGTTGTGCCAGTTTGCAATCCCACCAGCAATGGATGAGTGTTCCTCTTTCTCAACATCGTTGCCAACATCGGCTGTCATCTGAGGTTTTCTTCTTAGCCATTCTAAATGGTATGAGGTAGAATCTCAGGATTGTTTTGATTTGCCTTTCCCTGATGATGAAGGAGGTCTTCCCCAGTTTTTCTTCTATTAGATTCAGAGTATCTGGTTTTATGTTGAGGTCCCTGATCCACTTGGACTTGAGCTTTTTTACAAGGAGATAAGAATGAATGATGTTTATTCTTCTACATGCTGATCACCAGTTGAGTCAGCACCATTTGTTGAAAAAGCTGTCTTTTTTTCCATTAGATTCTTTTAGCTCCTTTGTCAAAGATCAATGACTATTCGTGTCTGGATTCACTTCTGGGTCTTCAATTCTTTTCCATTGATCTACTCATCTGTCCTGTACCAATACCATGCAGTTTTTATCACTAACTTTCTGTAGTATACCTTGAGGCCAGGGATGGTGATTCCCCCAGAAGTTCTTTTATTGTTGAGAACAGTTTATGGTATCCTAGGTTTTTTGTTATTCCAGATAAATTTGAGAATTACTCTTTCTTTAGGGAAACATCAACCACATTTAAATTTAAGATCAGTATTTACTTTCATTTTTATTAGATATTTTCTTTATTTACATTTCAAATGATACCCTTTTCCTGGTTTCCCCTCAGAAAAACCCCGTATTACATCCCCCCCCCCATGCTCACCAACCTACACTCTCCTGCTTCCTGGCCCTGGCATTCATCTACATAGAGATGGGGCATAGAGACTTCACAGGACCACTGGCCTCTCCTCCCATTGATGACTTAATAGGCCATCCTCTGCTATATACTGAGCTGGAGCCATGAGTACATGTGTACACTTTGGTTGGTGATTTAGTCCCTGGAAGCTCTGAGGATGCTGGTTAGTTCATATTGTTGTTCTTCCTATGGGGCTACAAAAGCCTTAAGTGCCTTGAATCCTGTCTTGAGTTCCTTCATTGGGGACCATGTGCTCGGTCCGATGGACGGCTGTGAGAATCCACTTCTGTATTTGTCAGGTGCTGGCAGAGCCTCTCAGGAAACAGCTATATGAGGCTCCTGTCAGCAAGCACTTGTTGGCATCCACAATAGTTTCTGGGTTTGGTGATTGTATCTGGGATGAATCCCCAGGTGGGGCAGTCTCTGGATTGTAATTCATTCAGTCTCTTCTCTACACTTTGTCTCTGTAACTCCTTTAATGGGTATTTTGTTCCCCCCTCTAGGAAGGATGGAGGTATCTACACTTTGGTCTTCCTTCTTCTTGAGTTTCATGTGGTTTGTGGAGTGTATATTGGGTATTCTGAGATTCTGGGCTAATACCCACTAATCAGTGAGTGTATACCATGTGTCTTCTTTTGTGATTGGGTTACCTCACTCAGGATGATATCCTCCAGATACATTCATTTGCATAAGAATTTCATATTTTTTTGTTTTTAATAGCTGAATAATACTCCATTGTGTAAATGTACCGCATTTTATGTATCCATTACTCTGTTGAGGGACAACTGGGTTCTTTCCAGCTTCTGAGTATAATAAATAAGGCTCTAAGGAGTAAGTGGGACCAGCAGGACCAGGCACCCAGGAACTCCACCAGTCCAGTGGCTCAGGTTCCTTCTCTTCTGTCTGGGCCAGCTTGTGCCCTGAGCAGACCTTGATCTATAGGCTCTGAAGCCATTTTCACAACACCCAGAGGAAGCTACACTCCCAGATGCTCTAACATGCCCAGGATCAGAGATGAGAAGGACACATCTGTCCCAACACTGGGAGTAACTGGGACCAGTTGACCAGGCACACAGGAACTCTGTCAGCCCAGTGGATTGGGTTGCTTCCAGTCTGTCTGGGCCAGCCAATGCCATGAGCAGACCTTGGGTGCAAACTCTGCAGTCATTCCCAAAACACCCAGAGGAAGAAGCTCTAATACCAGGTGCTCTAACAAGCCCAGGATAACAGGATCCCAGAATCACTGTATCACAGAGACAACTTGACTGTGAGGAGTTCTGACACAACCAGGATCACAAGAAGGACAGGCTCCAGTCAGATTTAGCAAAGACAGGTAGCACTAGAGATAACCAGATGATGCAGGGCAAGCATAGGAATATAAGCAACAAAAACCAAGGTTACTTGGCATCATCAAAACCCAATATTCCCACCATTGAAAGTCCTGGACATACCATCACAATGGAAAAGCAAGATTCAGATACAAAATCACTTCTCATGATGATGATACAGGACTTTAAGACAGACATAAATAGCACCCTCAAAGAAATACAGGAGAACACAGGTAAACATCTAGAAGCCCTTCAAGAAGAAACACAAAAATCCCTTAAAGAACTACAGGAAAACACAATCAAACAGGTGAAGGAAATGAGCAAAACCATCCAGAATCTAAAAATGGAAATAGAAACAATAAAGAAATCAGAAGGAGAGACAACCCTGGAGATAGAAAACCTAGGAAAGAAATCAGAAATACAAGAGATAGAAAAGAGAATCTCAGGGGTAGAAAACACCATAGAAAACATTGACAAAACAGTCAAAGAAAATACAAAAATCAAAAAGCCCCTAACATAAAACATCCAGGACATCCAGGATGCAATGAGAAGACCAAACCTAAGGATAATAGGTATAGAAGAAAGTGAAGACTCCCAAGGTAATGGGCCAGCAAATATCTTCAACAAAATTATAGAAGAAAACTTCCCTAACCTAAAGAAAGAGATACCCATGAACATACAAGAAGCCTATAGAACTCCAAATAGACTGGACCAGAAAAGAAATTCCTCCTGTTACATAATAATAAAAAAACCAAATGCCTCTTTGCCTTGCCTGCTTGCCTTGTGGGACTGAGCAACTGCTGGATCCTTGGACTTCCATTCACAGCTGCTGCCGACTGTTGTTGGGAGTTGATTGTTGGGAGTTGGACTACAAACTTTCTACTGGATTGGACTGTCCCTGTTTTCATGAAGTGTTGGCAAGTGGATTGATCTGCGGCTGTTAACTTTTGAACTGAACTGCCGATTTCCAGACAACGCAGATGGGAGTTGCTCCAAAGAATCATTTCTAAACAGAAAATACTAGAGAGGTGAGGAGGAACCAACATCTTTGCAGCCAGTCCCACAACACCCAGAGGAAGCTCCACCCCCAGGTGCTCTGACACACCCAGGATCTGAGTTGAGGAGTAACTAACATCTGTCCCAACACTGGGAGTAACTGGGACCAGCGCGACCAGGCGCACAGGAACAGCACCGGCCCAGTGACTTGGGTTCCTTCCTGTCTGTCTGGGCTAGTGTCCAGAGCAGACATTGGGCTTAAGCTCTGCAGCCAGTCCCACAACACCCAAAGGAAGCTCCACTGACAGGTGCTCTGATACACCCAGGATCAGAGGTGAGGAGGAACCAACATCTTTGCAGTCAGTCCCACAACATCTAGAGGAAGCTCCACTCCCATGTGACCTAACAAGCCCAAGATCAAAGGATCCCAGAACCACAGGATCACAAATACAGCTTGACTCTGAGGAGTTCTGACACAACCAGGATCACAGGAAGGACAGGGTCCAGTCAGATTTAGCAAGGGCAGGTAGCACTAGAGATATCCAGATGGTGGCGGGGGGGTGGGGTGGGGGGGAAGCGTAAGAAAATAAACAACACAAACTAAGGTCACTTGGCATCATCAGAACCTACTTCTCCCACCATAGCAAGTCCTGGACACACCATTACACTGGAAAAGCAAGATTCAGATATAAAATCACTTCTCATGGTGATGATACAGGACTTTAAGAAAGACATAAATTGCACCCTCAAAGAAATACAAGAGAACACAGGTAAACAGCTAGAAGCCCTTCAAGAGGAAACACAAAAATCCCTCAAAGATCTTCAGGAAAACATAATCAAACAGGTGAAGGAAATGAGCAAAACCATCCAGAATCTAAAAATAGAAATAGAAACAATAAAGAAAACAGAAAGAGAGAAAACCCTGGCCATACAAAACCTAGGAAAGAAATCAGGAATCATAGATGCAAACATCACCAACAGAATACAAGAGATAGAAGAGAGAATCTCAGGGGCAGAAGACACTATAGAAAACATTGACACAACAGTCAAAGAAAATACAAAAAGCAAAAAGATCCTAACCCAAAACATCCAGAAAATCCAGGATGGAATGAGAAGACCAAACCTAAGGATAATCGGTATAGAAGAGAGTGAAGATTCCCAATGTAATGGGCCAGCAAATATCTTCAACAAAATTATAGAAGAAAATTTCCCTAACCTAAAGAAAGAGATGCCCATGAACATACAAGAAGCCTACAGAACCTCAAATAGACTGGACAAGAAAAGAAATTCCTCCAGACACATAATAATAGAAACACCAAATGCACTAAATAAAGAAAGAATTTTAAAAGCAGTAAGGGAAAAAGGTCAAGTAAGATATAAACGCAGGCCTATCAGAATTACACCAGACTTCTCACCAGAGACTATGAAAGCTAGAAGATCCTGGGCAGATGTCATAGAGACCCTACAAGAACACAAATGCCAACCCAGGCTATTGTACCCAGCAAAACTCTCAATTACCATAGATGGAGAAAACAAGACATTCCATAACAACACAAAATTTACACAATATCTTTCAACAAATCCAGCCCTACCAAGGATAATAGATGGAAAACATCAACATAAGGAGCAAAACTAACCCCAGAAGAACCAAGAAGGTAATCTTTCAACAAATCCACACAAACCTAATTCCACCTCTTACAACAAAAACAACAGGAAGTGACAATTACTTTTTTTAATATATTAATGTGAAAGTTAATATTACCAACATATCCTAATCGATTGAAATCCAATAATATGAGGAATTAGAAATTTGTTGACTGTCATCCAATGGTCTTTCAGCTTGTTTGTGATAGTGTCTTGCTGAGTACAACATAAGGTTCTTGAAATCTTGCTTCTCCTATCTCAGCCTCTCTATTAGTATTGTTTATTTCAGGTCTTCACACTATACTATGGTTTTCAGAACAGCTTATATATTTCAAAAGTAGTTATATACCCAAAAGAAACCTAGATCATTAACTAGGGAGGTTGCTTGTAAGAGAACAACAAAGAGTGAGATTGAATGCTTTGCCTGACATTTGTAACTCTTGTATCAAGTTTGAAGAAGAGGACTTTATAAGTTACTCTTTCTTTGAGATGAATGCTTTTCTAAGTTATCACAGCTAATGAACTAAATTCTTCCCCTCACCCAACGTCTGTGCCACCCTCCAAGCAGAACCATTGTTCCTTGAATCAGTTGGTGAATGACTTTATGGATAGACCATCTTAATACCTATACCATTTCTTAAATGAATGTAACCTGTTCTTTGTGGGCTGAGAATAAAGTCACTCACTAAAGTCAAATAGCTTTGACCATAGCAGGAAGTGTGTATCCAAAAATTGAGTCTACAATTCATTTCTTGGTGCAGCAGAACTATCAACTCTCAGCTTAGCTACGATGGAGGTAAAATCCTTTGGTGATTGAGGGTCACTGAAGTATAGCCTTATTACAATGAAATCCAATGTCTAAAATTTGTTCTTATTTTGGGCTTGTACCACAGTAAGAGCCAAGATTTTAAACTCTACTAAATACAAAACAAAAAGAGTTTATATATTTATGTTCATTTAGGAAAATACCAGTAGTGATATATTATTTTGAAGTATACAGTTAATATGTTTGGAGTTATTTAAAATTTATATTGAGAAAAATGTATTTTTACTATTGCTGTAGACGAGCATCTGCATAAGACTGTTAAATTGATTGTTGTTTTATATCAAACAACTTTTATAATATTTATTTGTATTGTTATAATACTTTATAAATTTTAAGGAATATGACAAAAATGATATTGTAGGTATTGAAGGAGGGTACAAAAGGGAAACAAGAATGTGATTTAATTCTATTTACTTAAAATATGTTTTTAAATGTTAATAAATTCAGGTAAATTGAAATCGTGTAACTTTTTTCATCATAATGCAATAAAAGTTTAAAAAAAATAAAAAAAATCCAAATGCACTAAACAAAGAAAGATTTTTTTCTTTTTTTTATTAGATATTTTTTATTTACATGTCATATGCTATCTTCTTTCCCAGTTTCCCCTCCAAAAAGCACCAAATAAACAAAAAACACAATCAACAACAAGAATAAATGACTGTACCCACCCCCTTCCCTTTTCTTGTCACCCAACCCGCTCCTGCTTACTGGCCCTGGCATTCTCCTACACTGGGGCATAGGAACTTCACAGAGCCAAGGGCCTCTTCTCCCATTGATGATCTACTTGGCAATCTTCTACTATATATATGCTGTTGAAGCAATTAGTCCCACCATGTGTACTCTTTGGTTGGTGGTTTAGTCCCTGGAAGATTTGAGGGTACTAGTTAGTTCATATTGTTGTTCATCCTAAGGAGCTGCAAACCCTTAAGCTCCTAGGGTCCTTTCTCTAGCTCCTTCATTGGGGACCCTGTACTCAGTTCAATGGATGGCTGTGAGCCTCTACACCTGTATTAGTCAGGTACTGTCAGAGCCTCTCAGGAGGCAGCTATATCAGCCTGGATTGTCCTTCCTTCAGTCTTTTAAAAGCAATAAGAGAAAAAAGTCAAGTAACATATAAAGGCAGTCCTATCAGAATTACACCAGACTTCTCACCAGACACTATGAAAGCTAGAAGATCCTGGGCAGATGTCATATGGACTCTACAAGAACACAAATGCCAGCCCAGGCTACTGTACCCAGCAAAACTCTCAGTTACCATAGATGAAGAAAAAAAGATATTCCATGACAAAACAAAATTTACACAATGTCTTTCCACAAATCCAGCCCTACAAAGGATAATAGATGGAAAACATCAACATAAGGAGCAAAACTACACCCTAGAAGAAGCAAGAAAGTAATCTTTCAAC
>JADRCD010098574.1:0-14523 GCA_019843815.1 Montemys delectorum | reverse complement strand
GGGGGGCCAGCCCCTTCCTGGCTCGCCTCATGCATATGCATGAGCACCGGCCCCGCCCCGCCCCCTCCCGCGCGGGCGTGCGAGGCGCGCGGTGGCGGCGGCGGCGGCTCCCTCCTCGCCGCGCGGGAGCCCGAGCGAGCGCTAGCCAGGGTGAGCCGAGCCTGCTCCCTGCGGGCGGCGGCGGCGCTCCAGCCATGTCAGCGCGCGCGAGGCTGGGCCCACCATGAGCCATGGCCATGTCCGTGAGCGCCGAGGACGACGACTATGAATCGGAGCCCGACCAGGTCGGCGGCCCGGGGTGGGGCTGAGGGAGGGGACCCGCGGCTCGACCCAGGCGAGCTCCTGCCTGACGCGCCGAGGCGGCCGCGACGCCGCGCCGAGGAGGAGAAAGTTTGGCGGCCGCCGCGGCCGGCGGGCCCGGGGCGGACGCGGGCAGGGGGCGTGTGCGGCGGGACGCGGCGCCGCGGACAATGTGGGCCTGCGGGCCAGGCCGTCGGGTGGCGCGGGCCCCGGCCCCGCGGGTGAGTTGCGGGGCGCACCGCGCCCTCCTCGGCTCGGTAGCCCCGCGCGGCCCACGCGCTTGCGGAGCGCAGCGGGCCCCGCGGCGCCGGCGCCTCCTCGCCTCCCGCGGGCAAAGTTGCCTCGGGGCCGGAGGACGCCCCGCGGCCCGTGGGCCGACGGCCCGAGCTTTTGTCTGGGCGCCGCGCGCTCGCCCGCCGTGGGTAGCCGAGACAGGAAGGGGTGCGAGCCGCGGCCGGCGCGGGCCATCCGGAACCCGGCGATCGCCCTTGGCCTCCGCGACCAGGAGTGCGAGCACCTCCCTCGGAGCGGAGAGAGACCGGAGTAGAATTCTGCCCGTAAAACAAAGCTCTGGGGGGTGTTTACGGTGAAGCTTTACTTGAAGGTTCGTGTTTAGGACACCCGGGAAGAAAGTTGAGGGTGCTGCTGCTTTTCCAGCGAGCCCAGCGTGTAAAATAGCCTTTGCAGTAAGACAGGCCAGGTAGACATGTCCAAGGAATTAGGACTGGAATGGGTCACCTTAAACTGTGGGCTTTGGACGGCCTGGGTGAATAAGATGCTTTCTATCATGCTGCGTGCATTTCCTCGGTGGAATAAAGATGTCCCAGCGAAAACATCGGAACACCCCCTCCCCACCCCCAACCTTAGGCGGCAGTGAGGAAGTGAGCTGAAGGGCTGCACTGGAGCGGTAGTATGCGTGTCGTTCTGTAGTTTGATTTAGCAGAGATAGAGTTCAGTGTTCTGGGTTTGTTTGGTTCTTCTGCAGGGCTTTAGACAGGCCCACCCTCTAAGTGTTAATGAGTCTCACAAGTTTTTCAGTTGGATGAACCCAGGGACAATTCAGGAGGTTTTTGCCTCAGGTAGCTCCCCCTGTGTAAATGGCTCCCAAATTCTTGCTATCTAGTTAATGCCTCCACTCATGGTTCAGTTTAGGTCTGCCTAATTAATCCTGCCAACCGTTTACCGTTACCATGGCCTCCGGACATCTTAGTATTCAGTACAGGCTTTGGTCCATCTGGGTTGACGTTCCTCTTAAGCTCTTTTTCCAATTTGACTATATCCTGTGGTCCAGTGCCTTTGACAGGACTCAACTATCTCTTGGCTATTTCTTTTGTTTTGGCTCCTGAGACTATTATTATAGTGCTCACTACTTAGTTCTGGGGTGGCCCCTAACTTGTAGCAGTTTTCCCGCCTCGGCCTCCCAAGTTCTGGGAGTACAGGTGTTGAGTCACCACACCCAGCTTGCCCTGGGGCTTTAAGAGCACATTTTGAGGCACTGTTCTTTCTGAGGGAGACTGCTAATAGGAAGGGGCCTGCACTCCTGTAGCCAGGTAGTCCTCTTACTGTGGGTCAAGCCAGGTAGTCCTCTTCGTATGGGTCAAGCTTTTTCTGAAGCAGTGAGCAAGAGAAATTCTCTGAGTTTTCATTTACACTTTAAAGTTCCCCCTCCCCCTCCCACACCGGTTTACTAGGCATACAGTATTATAAGCCAAGGCGCTGAGCCCTTGCAGAAACTGAGGTCAGCTCGGGCATTTTGCATTTTGGGGATACTTCAGGCTGTGGCTCTGTGCCCTTTACCTCCCCTCCCCTCCTACCACATTTTTTATCAGTTTTGTCAGCCCTGGGCTTCTCTGTACCTGAGAAGTGTAGATGTCCTGAGGACCTGTGTGAAAGCATCTAGAACTTCTAAGCTTGCTAGCCCCAGGCCCCAGCTTTTCTGAGTTTTCACTCCTGGTACCTTATCCTTCTAGCTGTATGTGTTCAGCACCTTCATGAGGAGGGCGCTGGAGTCCTGACATGGAGATATCAAGTATACTTGGCCACCGGTAAAACAGAAGACCTCAAGGAGGAAGGCCTTGTTGGGCAGCAGGTGTTCCACTGATCAGATTGGGGGGGAAAAAGCTGCTACAACCCTACTCAGAGTTCTGGTTACCCCCAGACTGTCAGCCAAGCCTGAGCAGTATCAGGCTTATTTAGACCTGTCCTGCTGGGCACATTGGCTGTGAGATGTCCCATACAGAAAGTTTCAGGAAATCTGTCTGTCTGCTTTCCAGTCTGAGAAGGAGTCCCTTAAAGAACAGTTGTCAGTAAGAGTCTTTTCTGCTTGGAGTATTTATTTTCTTCCTGATGAAAATGACTACAACTAGTTGAAATAGTACTTAGGAAGTTATAGAGAAAAACTCAAATCTATGTGGTGATAGTTACTGTATTACCAATTGTACTGTGGAGGTTGGTTTTTGTTTGTTTGTTGGTGGTGGTGGTTTGATTCAGAGGGGTATTTTTTAGCCTAAGGGTCTCACTTAATATTTCCCAGGGAGTCCTTGAACTTTTGATCCTCCTGCTTCATCCTCCGGAGCACTGGGATTATGCTAGTAAACCTGGGTTGGTAGTTTCTTAAGCAGTGAAGTTTCTTTTTTTTCCAATTTGTTTTGTGCATGTGTGTGTGTATGCCATGGCATTCTTGTTGTGTCTGTGTGGGTGTGCAGAGTTCAGAGGACAACCTCTGGGAATTGTTTCTTTTTTCCTTCTCCTATGTGAGACCAAGGGGTCAAGCCCAGGTTACTGGGCGTTTTGGGCAAGCATCTTAACCCACTGAGCCATCTTGCTAGCCCTTAAATAGTGAAATTTCAGTCTTTTTTTGTACCTCTCTTCTCTCTGCCCCTCCCCCCTTTTATTTGCCTCCTTTTCTTTCTTTCTTGACATCCAACTCCACTAGTAGCCAGGAATGACTGACCTTGAACACCTGACCCCCTCTCTCCTGATCTCCTAAGTGTTTAAGTTACAGGGGTGGGCTACCACATCAAGCCCAGCTCAGTAGTGACATTTCCAGGCATGTCCCTGAACCTCTCTGAAGATGTATGGGAAGTTTTGGCAACTTTGTGGCTGTGTGTGTTTTTCTAGAGGAAAAGTCCTTAGCTTCTTTAGATTCTCCAGAGAGCCTTCTGTCCCTTGGGTGTTGTTTTTTCTCTGATGCCTTACCCTCAGTACATAAACAAACCCAGAACCTTCCTGTAGCCTGCAGGTATGATGTGTTCCTGGGCCCACAACATTGGTCATATGTAGCGTTTTGTAGGTGGCATGTTCCTTATGCTTGAGAGATTTGAAGCTGCATATGGCTTGGCAGTATTGAGCATCAGAATGCAATTTTAGTATATTAAAAAAAAAAAACCCTTACAGGGATAAATGGCATAGGTATTCTTTGTGGTAGATAGGTGGGAAACTCAGACCCATTTTCTTACCTACAGCTTTGGCAATTGAACTCAGGTCATTGAAAATAGTAGGTAGACTCTGTACCATTGAGCTACCCAGTCTTCCCTTTTAAAATTACATTTAATCTGTGTGTACACACATGTGTGAGGGGTCAGAGGACAATCTGTGGGAGTGGGTTCTCTTCAGGATCAAACTCAGGATACCAGACTTAGTATCTTTAGCCACTCAACCGTCTTGCCCACTCACTCTACTTTTTAATTCGAGTTTTCTTTATTACTATTTTCTTTTTTTTTTTTTAAGATCGAGCCTCACTAAGTTCCTCAGATTGTCCTTCAACTCAGTGTGTAGGGCCAGACATGCCTTGAACCTTTGATCTTTCTCCCTAAGCCTCCCAAGTAGCTATGAGCCCCACCAGACCTGTAAAACTGTCCTAATTGTAGAAACATTTAGCTATGTTTTCTTGTTTTTTTCTCACTTTCTTTTTCTTTTAAGGACAGGTTTATTCTGTGTAGTCCTGACTCTCCTGGAACTGACAGACAGAGATCTGCCTGCCTCTGCTTCCTGAACACTGGGATTAAAGCATGCGCCACAACCAACCATAAAACTCAACTGCTCCTTTCCATTTTTGTTTGTTTTATTTTTGTTTTGTTTCACGTTTGAGACAGGGTTTTTCTATATAACAGCCCTGGCTGTCCTGCCTCTACCTCCTAGAGCTGGGATTAGAGATGTGGGCTACCACACCCTGCCACCATTCCTTAAGGCTTCCCCGCCTCTTACTGAGAGCAACTTTGTGCTGCTTTTGCTGCAGCCCTGGTATCTCTGGCAGGGCCAGTCTTCCCTAGGTTCTGTTGATTGTCTTCAGTTGTAGGGTTACTATCAGCCTTCTCCTGGCTGCCCCTACCCTCCCACCCTTTACCAGCCCTGCTTCAGTGATACGGCTTAGCACTTATGTGATGACTTCTGGATGTGTATCTTTGCTTTGGGTTTGCTCCCTTAGGCTCTGCAGATTCCCTGAAATATGACCCTCTGTTTCCTCTGCCTCCTAGGTTTCCTTTCACTGCCTGTACCCTCATATTCTACCCTTTACCAGGATTCTGAATTGTCCCCTGCTGTCATGATGTCTGCTGCTTTTGTTCATAACCTCATAATCTTCAGCTGATCTCTGCTTGTATTTTGTCTTGCTCACTGCCCATGAAATCTCCATTACCCACACTGTTGCCAGAGCACAGTCCTGCTGTCCCTGTGTGTGAAGTCCTGCACATACAGGGTATGTTTCCTTAGCGTGGCCTAGGAGGCCCTGCAGATTAGGTTCCTGCTACCTCAGAACACTTTTTCCAGAAGCTTTGCTGAGCTGTTTGTAGTTCTCAAATGTGTCATGCACTTTCACATCTCTATTTTACTCTTCTTTCTGCATAAGCTGTTCACCCTACCCCCACCCTCACTGCTGTCTTGTATGGCCTTAGTCTCCCTTCTTTGCCCATGTAATCAGCAGCTACTGTGGTCTGCATTGCCCTTTTCCAACCTGCCTTTCCCAGAAGATGAGGCATCTTTTCTGGGTTTGCATACCAGAGCCCAGACTTTAGAGCTGCTGCCTAGGCTCAGAGCTCAGCCCTCTTACTCATCAGCGGCGGACACTGGGCAGGCTACTGAACTGCACTGTCCACCGTTCCTTCATCTGTAATGTACATGAGAATCCCTACCTCATAAACTACTGTTACAAATGTTTTAAAAACTACTAGCACTTCATAGTTAGCCCTCAGTATCATCATGCTGCACTTACATGGTTTCTGTATTTCTCCTTCCAGACTGTAACGTTTTTACGAGTAGGCCACACAGCTTACTCATCTCAGTAGTCCCAGAATTTAGCATTGAATCTGGTTCATAATTCAGCCAGAAAACACTTGGGTGGGTGGATGAGTGGGTGAATATGTGAATGAGGGGGTTAATGAATGAATCCCAGTGCACATTGCAGATACTCAGTGCTAGTGATGTCGAGCATCTTGTCCTTGTTTGTTGGCCATTTGTGTGTTATATATAAAAGAAACAGCTATTAAAATCCTTTGTCCATTTAAAAAAGATTTATTTTTATTTTACGTGTGTTTTGCATACACGTCATTATGTGCATGCAGTGCCCACAGAGACCAGAAGAGGGCACCAGATCTCCTGGAACTGGAGTTACAGGTGGTTGTTGAGTCACTTGTGGGTACCGAGAACTGAGCCTGAGACCTGGAGGAGCAGCCAGTGCTCTTACCCACAGAGCCCCCTTTTGCCCAATTTTAAAGTTAACATTTTTGTATTTTTATCACTGAAATGTTAATTACTGTGTAGATGTATGCAAATATTTTCTAGTGGTGTCTTTTGAAACACAAAAGCCTAAAAAATTTTTTAAATGACTTATTTCCTCTGGAACTGGAGCTAGACAGTTGTGAGCTGCCATGTGGGGGCTGGGAATTGAACCTAGGTCCTCAGGAAGAGCAGCCAGTGCTCTTAACCACTGAGCCATCTCTCCAGCCCCCCTAAAGCTTTAATTTTTAGGAAGTCTAATTTTATGTTTTCCCTTCAATATTTTTGCTTTGGTTGTCGTGTCCAAGAAACTATTTCCTATCGCCTCTGCATTCTTTTAGCTTTATTTTTATAGAGTTCAGGTCCACTTTGGGGTTGTCTTTCGTATGTGGTATGAAGTGGAGTCCTGTGTTCATTCTTTTCCATGGAGATTTCCACTTTTCTCAGCACTGTTGTTGAAAAAAATTTTTTCCCAAAATGAAATTTTTTGGTACCCTTGTTGGAAACCATTTGGTCAAGAAGAAATGGGTTTATTTCTGGACCTCAGCTCTTTCCCACCTGCACACTTCATGGCTGCCTTCTGTAGTGAGATTTGAGCCAGGAAGCTCAAAGTCTTCCATGGTGTTTTTTTTTTTTCTCCAACTTTTCCTTTACATCCTTGTTGGCTCTGAGAATCAAACCGAAAAGTGTCTTGCATGGTATGCATATACCTCAGCTTGCTCCTGAGCTCATGTCACATAGATGTGGGCCTTCCGAGAAGTTACCCATGAACTTTCTGGAAGATAGTACTGGGAAGATGGAGATACTCATTAAATATTGAGAGAATAAAAGTGAACCTTCTCTTTCATGGGCATGGTGGAATACTTTGAATCGCAATACTCAGGAAGCAGAGGCAGGCAGATCTCTGAGTTTGAGGCTAGCCAGGGCTGCATAGTGAGGCATTTCCTTTTAAGGGAGGAGCTTTTGAATTGGTCCTGGGGAAAGAAGTATGTGTGCTTCAGGTTTTAATAACTGTTTTTAAGTGAACCAGGGCTATAGCTCGTGTGCTGATTAGATCAACTAGTGGGCCTCCACCTCTCAGTTTGTAGACTGCTTACCTAGCATGCACAAACCCTGGCCTCAGTCCCTAGAGCTGCGTAAACCAGGGCGGGTAGTGAATGCCTAGTCTGGCCTCCGTCCCCAGAGCTGCATAAACCAGGGCGGGCAGTGAGTGCCTATAATCTCAGCAGCCAGGAAGTAAAAGCACCCTTGCTACGTGCTAAATTCAGTGCTAACCTTGGATTAAAAATAAAAAATAAAAAAAAAAATCAGTAAATGACCTTGAAATTGGCATGCTGGATGATGCTGTTGTTCTTTGTAGTAGAATAAGAGATAGAAGTGGAGTTCAGACTTGGTGTTTGAAGCTTTGGGTAGCACACAAAAGCTTCATGGATAGGTGGTGGCTTTTGGTAGTTCACCTTCTGTCTTCTCTTCATACATGTCTAGATTCTGCTGCCACGGCACTTTCTGGTTGGTTCTTCAGAGTCCTAGTTTTGTTTTTGTTCTTTAAGACAAGGTCTCTCTATGCAGCCCTGGCTATCCTGAGACTGCCAGGCTGGCCTCAAACTCACCAATGTCTGCCTCCTAGGTACTGAGGCTAAAGACTTGGGCCACCATGCCCCACTCTAGTTGGAGTTTTAAGTTGACTTCCGTTGTTTTTCTTCCTCTTGGAGAATTTTTTTCTGTAGTGTTTATCAGGCTCCTGAGTGTGTTGGTTGGTTTCCTCCTAGCAGGCCAGCTGGTAAACACAGCCAAAGCCTGTCTCTAGCTGGATTTGCAGAGAGGGCAGGAATCAGGGTCCTGGGAAATAGCTTTCTGAAGGTGTTATCTGTCATTTACCCTGCCATTTCCCAGGCTGTCTGTGGTAGTTAGGTCTACCTGGATTCACTTTCTAGAGGTAGGAATGTGCTTTTGGGTGCAAGCCTGCTTTGGAAAGCAAGGGAAGGTAGGCCCCTCTCTCTGGCCTTGCTGGCATCTGATATCCAAAATAACTTTGGACTGAATTTCCTTAGTTTTTCACCAAAGAGGCCAGTCTATGGAATTTCCTGCACCGAGGTCCCAGGACATGCCCTCCTCCTTGGTTTCTCCCTTACAGATGGGTGGTGTGCTATCCTTCTCTGTACCTAACCTGAGGTGTTCACATCACTGCCACTTTTTTAAGAGTTTGATGAGTGATCTGTGAGTACTCTGGCCCCATGGTAGAAAGAGCAAAAGGCATAGTGCGGAGAAGGTGGCACCTCCGGGTTCTCCGATTCTAGGGGCTTGTGTCCTGTGCATCTCCTGCTGCACCTTCAATACGAGTGCTCGTGGCAGTTGTGGATTTTGTGAGGCTGGTACCATGCTTTGATTGTGTCCACATCCCTGTAGGCTTTGCAGTCTTAGGTGAGCCACTTGACCTTTAGCTTTAGATATTCATCTGTAAAATGGGAGCAATAAGGCAACTGTCATGGAGTTATCACTAGAAAAGTAGATTGCATCGTATGTAAAATGATGGCCATGGTCTTCATGAATTCTGTTAAGAAAATACCGTTACAATTACCTGTCATCCTTGTCACAGAGCTCTGGACACTAGTTGTGATATACTTTCTTGATAGCAGACCTATAACTTGACCTGACGCATATAGTGTGAATGAAGGGTGGTGTGTCCCACTAGTGATGTGAGCACGGTAGGACTAGTCTTGTGTGTATTTAAGGGAAGCCCAGACTCTCACTGTCAGGACAATGAGAAGTCTGTGGGGCCCTCTGCTACTTGAAGGAAGAGTGACTCCCATTACAGGGGAGATGACGGTGCATAATTAGGGTTCAGAGCAGATAGAGTGATATTACAGATCTTTTGGCTTAGCACTTGGGCCTGAAGAGGCCTGGCAACTTCCTTGATTGTTGCAGGCTGCTGGGAAAGTTGGAGAGGAGGTAGTGACTGATGTGGTTCATGGAGAAAAGTAGACTTGTTTTCTTCCTAATGTGTATGGGTGTGTCCTAGGAAGCCCTGAAGTCATGGGAGGTTTCTGTGATGGGAAGGGGTGCACAGCAACAGCTCTTCAGGCCTGTGACATAGGATTCTCCATGCAGACCCAAGGATGATAAACTACAAATGTTCACTGAGGATAGTTGTTGCCTTAAAAGTGACTTTAACCATTAGGTGATAGTTAGCTAGTAGGTTTGAACATGAGCAGTGCCCTCCACCTACAAAAGGATGCTTGAGAGCATGCTTCTCCACCTTCGTAATGCTGTGACAAGTTCATGCAGTTCTTCATGCTGTGGTGACCCCAACCATAACATTATTTTTGTTAATACTTCATAACTGTAATTTTACTACTGTTAAGAATCTTTTTCCCCCCAGAGCTGAGAACCAAACCCAGGGCCTTGCGCTAGCTAGGCAAGTGCTCTCCCACTGAGCTAAATCCCCAACCCGGCAAATGCAAATGTCTATGTTGTCCAATGGTCTTAAGTGGCCCCTGTGAAAGGATTGTTAACCCCAAAGGGGTCGCTACCCACAGGTTGAGAACCAATGCTTATACAGTACTACCTGCCATGCTTGTTCATCCTGTCTCAGAACCTTGGTCGATAATGACCCCAGGTAGTTAGCTTGGCAGGTCCACCATGCATCTTGGGTTTGGCAGAGGGTCTGGGCCTGGGGACCAGAAGCACGAACTACAGCTTCTTGTTTCACTGTTGAGCACTGCTTTATTTTTATCTAGTCTCTGTTTTCTTTCAAGTCACAAGGAATGATACACTTGAAGCCTGCTTTGGAGGTGGGGTGTCTTTGAAGTCAGAGGGCCTTCCTTGTTCAGGGTTCTGGGTCCTGCCCAATTCTCCTGGAGTTACCTGGATTGCGACATCTCATGGCCATGCAGTGTTGCATGAGTTACCTATGATGTCAGTTCTTCTGTGTCTTGTCTCAGAGGAACCTCCAGTTTGATGCATACTCTTATGAGTGCTAGACCCCTGAGCATCCCCCAAAATGTATGAACTGGTCCCATGCAGTGTGTTTCTCAGCCAAGTTCAGAGAGGAGAGAGCTGGTGTTTTGGCACAGGTAGCCTGTGCCCTGCTGTCCCTTTTCACAGGAAGTATAGGTTAACTGTGGGTAGGAGGAGATCAGAACAGCCATCAGGGCCCAAAATGTCTGTATGTAGCCAGGGCGGCTACCAGTGCGGCCAGGTTGCTTCCTATGGTAAAGTTACCTAAAGCTGTGATAGTAGAAGGCTTAAAACTACAGGCTTTAATCACAGTTTTAGAAGTACCAAAATCACCCTTGCTCTAAAGGGTCAAGTTGAGGATTCTTCCTTGCTTCTGGCTTCTGATGGTGGTCTATAGTCCTTGGTATTTCTTGGCTTCTAGAAGGATAACAGTCAATATGGCACTTTTCTCTGTCTTCATACATGCTCCCACATCAGCCTGTATCCGAGTGTCCTCCTTTCAGAAGGTTACCTGTCATGTAATTTGAGCTTACCTGACTTGCTTTCCTTTTGCCTAGTTGTCCTGAATCCCATCTCAATATGAGTCGCTTTCTGAGGTACCACCGTTGCCAACTTCAGCATCTCTTGCTTAGGTGTACAGCTCAACCTGACAGCTTCTCCTAGGTGCTTGACTGCCCCCTGAATCCTCCCATCTCACTTGTTCCATCTGTTCTTGACCAGAACCGGGTGGTGGGTCGGCCTAAGGGCAAGTTGGGCCCGGCCTCAGCGGTGAAGTTGGCTGCCAACCGAACAACAGCAGGAGCTCGCAGGCGCCGGACGCGATGCCGCAAGTGCGAGGCCTGCCTGCGGACGGAGTGTGGAGAGTGCCACTTTTGCAAGGACATGAAGAAGTTTGGAGGTCCTGGGCGCATGAAGCAGAGCTGCATCATGCGGCAGTGCATCGCGGTGAGTGCACAGAAGGCACAGGCAGGGCTTCTGCAGAGCTCCCGGCCTCCCTGTAGGTGCTCTGTGGGATGAGGGATGTTTTAGGTGGTTCTCTTTCCAGTCACCCTTGGTTACACTTGGGCAGCCTTGCCATGCCGTCAGACTCCTGTGTGTTATCTGGTGGTCTATAACTCTTCCCTTCCTGAAATAGCTGAGTACTTTGAAGTCCCCCTTATTAAAGAGGTCAGGGCAGCCTATCTTGACTGTGACCCTGTTACCATCATTGTGGTCCAGGGTCCTGGGCCCTTCCTGTCTTCATAGTCAGAAGTTTGGGTGGACAGTTAGTTTTGCCCTAGACAAGGAGAGGTGATATATGGCATGGAGGAGCTGGGCCCATGGAGAACTTGGCCACCCACTCCAGACTCTCCATGCTTCTTTGGCAGTCTGACATAGTCCTGGAGGTCAATTTTAGTTCCCTCCTCCACACGCTTAGACTTTGCCCTCCCTGAGGCACTACTCCCTGAGGGCCCAGTGGTCTTCTTCCTGACCCCTTGCAAAGCTGGCTTAGCTGGAGTAACCGGATTCCTCCACCCTGGTGAGCTGGTCCCTGAGTCCAGCATGGTATTGGTGAGTGAGCTCCTTCTCCATAAACCCTCTTCCCCCCAGCGCCAACGCCTTGGGCATCTCCTCCTCCTCTCTGTAGTCACACAACCTTCTTGTTACTTGTGGTCAAAAATACATGCCATAAAATTTGCCAGCTTAACTATTTTTAAGCATATAGCACATGAGTGTTAATTCTGTGCACAATCTGTGGCTGATCTCGAGGACATTTTCATCTTCTAAACCAAGAAGAACTGGAGCCATTTTCCCAGTTCCTAGAAATCACGGTAGCGTTTTCAGTTTCTGAGAGTTTAACCACTGCAGAGAGCATGTTTATGAGAAATTAGACAGTGTTTGTCCTTTTTTGAGTTGTTTATTTTACTTAGCATAATATGCTCAAAGATAACAATTGTTACACCTGACAGAATTATTTTAATTTAAAATTTTGTATGCTTGTTTGTTGTGCCATGATGTTGCTTTATAGCTCTACTGGCATCAAACACAAGCAAGTCCTCTTGCCTCAGCCTCTCACCTGGATAACTTGTTAATCTTGGGTAATATTAGGTATATGTGGATATTTGAATTGTTTCTCCTCTTGGCTTTTTTGGGTAATGCTGCAGTGAGCATGAATACCTGAATGCCTTTTGAGATCTGGCCTCTGTGGGCAGCAATGGAACTGTTGGATCATAATAATTCTAGTTTTATTTTAGTTTTTGAGAAATTTGCATACTGGTTATACCATTTCACATTACACGAGAAGTGCTGTGATTCCATTTCTCCACATCTGGGCCACATCATTTCCTTGAGTTGTCTATTCTTTGTTTTTAGCATACCACCCTAATATGTATTGGGTGTCACACTGGTTTTTGATTTGTATTGCCCTAATAATGATTGATATTTGTTCATGTATTTGTTGTTAGCCATTTGTATATGTTTCTTTCAAGTCTTTGCCCATCTTTAAATTGGATTTTTTTGTTCTTTTGTTTTGATTAAGTTGTAGAAATTCTTTATGTATTCTGTATATTATTCCCCAAAATCAAATGCAAGGTTTTTTGTTTAGATTTGTTTACTTTATGTTTATGACTTTTGCCAACATGTATATACACTATGTGCATGCATTCTATGAGTGTTTTGCGTGCGTGCATGTGTGCGTGTTTGTGTGTGTTTGTGTCCGCATGTGCACACATGCCTAATACCCACAGAAGTCAGAAAAGGCTATCAGGTGCCCAACTAAAGTTACAGACAGTTGTGAGGTACCAAGTACATGGGTGCTGGGAATTAAACTGGCATCGTGCCTTTAATTAATCTCAGCGCTCAGGAAGCAGACAGATCTCTGAGTTTAAGGCCAATCTGGTCTACAAAGAGTCCAGGCTAGCCAGGACTGCATAAAGAGACATACCTTTTTTTTTTTTTTTTTCCCCCAAGACAAGGTTTCTCTGTGTAGCCCTGGCTGTCCTGGAACTCACTCTGTAGACCAGGCTGGCCTCAAACTCAGAAATCTGCCTATCTCTGCCTCCCAAGTGCTGGGATTAAAGGCGTGTGCCACCACTGCCTGGCAAGAGACCTATCTATAAAAAATTTTTAAAAAGTCATTTTTTATCTGAAGTTGTAAACTAGACATCAGGTATACATTCAAACAACATGAAGAGAGTGATTATTCTACAAGATACAGAAGGGTGTGTGATGAGGAAACAGCTGCCACCTTGAAATTTGGGAAAACAAAGTCAACTTACTGAAATCAAGGAAAAGATGTGTGCAGGACAAGAAAGGCAGAAAGGAGTCTGAGGCAAGCCAGGTCAGAGGAGCTGCACAAGGAAACTGCCAGCCTGGGAAGAATGGTGGGTCAGGACATCTATGACAAGGAGCTCAGCTTGGTGTGAATAGAGTAGACTAGGCTTGGTGGGAACGGCCTGTGGAAGCAAAAGGAAGGTCCGAGGTTGATGACTCTGAGGCTACAGAGGTGAGGCTGCTCAGAGATCCTGGCATGGAGATGAGGTTGGGCAGCAAGGGGGATGTCTGTGTCTGCTTATGAAGCCTAAAGGAGGGGGGACTCCATACACGCTGGAGAAGGGGTAAAGGTTAGAGGCTGAGGCAGGAGGATTGATGAATGTGTGAGGCCTGCCTGTTCTCAATGCAGCAATTGCCAAATGAGCCTGGGCTACAGAATGCAATATTTTTTTGGGGGAAAAAAACGTTTAGCCAATTCAGGAAGCCATGTGTCGATAGGGAAAGCCAGGAGACACAAGAGTCTCCAGCTAACAAGGCTGTGTGCACAAGGAGCCGCCTAGCCAGGCACCTGCAGAGATAAAACAGCACACCACACAGGTTTCCTCTATCTTTCTACCTCTGCAGATAGTCATGGGTCACTTCCAGTGTGGCAAGGTCTAGGAGCCACTATGTTCCAAACCAACAGTTTCCACAGGCAGGTTCCTTAAAAGTGTGGGTGGTTTTTGAGACTCCCTGTTTTAGTCTCCGCGTAGAGCATTGGCTGGCCTTAAACTCAGGAGACCCACCTGCCTCTGAGTGCTGGGAATAAAGGCGCTTCTTACCATATCCAGCCTCACAGAGACTTTTAAACTCTTCTGAGTAACATATGTATCCCAGATTATTTTGAGGTCCTTGTGAAGCACTTTGATTAAAACTGATGGTACTTCCCCTGTGTAGTAGGCACTAATTGGCACAGGAAGGCTGAAGATCCAACTTGGCCCCTGGCATCACTGTGTATCATTTATAGCAATTTTCAAATAATGTGGTCTTAAAAAAATCTTATCAATCTAATGCTGTATTTGAAATTACAATTGAGAAATTTAAAAAATGGTTTAGGTTCATTTTAAAAATAAATATGTTCGCTGGGCGGTGGTGGCGCACGCCTTTAATCCCAGCACTTGGGAGGCAGAGGCAGGTGGATTTCTGAGTTCGAGGCCAGCCTGGTCTACAGAGTGAGTTCCAGGACATCCAGGGCTACACAGAGAAACCCTGTCTCGAAAAACAAAAACAAAAAAAATAAATAAATAAATAAATAAATAAATA
>JADRCD010098571.1:0-13723 GCA_019843815.1 Montemys delectorum | reverse complement strand
TGTATATAACAATTAGTAAAAATGACGTGACCTTTAAAGAGATCAAATAAAATATGTGGGAGAGATAGAAGAACAAAAATCTTATGAAATATAATTATATTAAAATCTCAAGAAAGAAATACTTAAATACTTTTTCTAGTAGCAGACATACAAAGAATGTCTGGCCCTCAATTTAACATTTGCAAAACAAACCTCTGTAGAATTTCACCAACACTCTCTCTGGGAAACTAATGAGTTTATTTTTGCCAAATAATAAAACATAGACAATGTGTCATTTACTGTACTGTCTATTTTATGACCTAAGTATTGCACTGTGGGACAGTGGTCTGTTCAGGCAACTTAGGCTCAGTCGAATAATTGGCCTTGAGCCCTGGAGCCTCAGTGGGCAGTTTCTGCCTGGAGGGGGCAGAAGGAACTCAGCTATAACTAGAGAGTTTTTGACTCCAGTTTCAGTCAGAACCCTTCACAGCTTCCCCCACAGGAGATATGTGCTCTATCAGGCAGACAATGCTCCAAGCTCCCAGCATTCTAGCTGGACCCTACCCCCAGTCATTTGACCACCTCCAGGCATTCCTTGACCCAAAGACAGATAGCCATGCCTCACATAATAAAAGGAGCAGTTTGCCTCCTCCTCCCTCTCTTGCTTGTTTTCTTCTCCTCTTGCTCTTGCTCTCTTGCCCTCTTCCTTTCCTCTCTTGCTCTTTGTTCCTCTATTGCCCTCTTTCCTCTCTTGCTCTTTGTTTTTCTCTTGCCTTCTTCCTCTTTCCTGCTCTTTGTTCTCTTCTCTTGACTTCTTGCTCTCTTGTTCTCTTTTCTCCTCTCTCTCTCTCTCTCTCTCTCTCTCTCTCTCTCTCTCTCTCTACTTGACCAGCCTATTTTCTCTTTCCTATAATAAAATATGTCATTTATACATTGCCTCCTTTTTAACTAATGTGCCATGCAGCCACAGGCCATCAGCAGCAGAGAGAGAGATCCAGGCTTCAGCAATGAGACCCCAGGCCCCACCACGGTACAACATTGCAGCACAAAGTCTTACTCAGTACAAATTATGGCACTCCCATAGGTATACTGGTGAGCTCACATTTTCTGGACTTCCTTGGAAAATATACTCAAGCCTTTTCCTAGGTTGACATGATGTTAGATTTGAGTTGCATAGAAATTATAGTACCATATTGGTTCTCAAATTCTGTCATTTACTGAAGGGTTTTAAATAATCAAAAAGCCCATAATAACAACACCATGTCAAACTAGAGGGAGTAAGTTCCAAACTCCCCACTCATAGATGAAAAAGTAGAGGCAAATATTCCCTACTAAGATAAGGAGAATAAGTATTATTTAAGGATTTATCCCAAAAGAGAAGATTCAATCCAATCCCAGTTGGTAAGTCTAAATATATGTGTATGTAAAACAAAAAAAAATGGCACCTATGAACTTTGTGACAGTCTTGTGAGAGAAAAATTCCCAAGATATCTTTATAGGATCCCCTTATTCCACTCTTTAATTATATCAGCCTTTTTTAAACTTTACCTTACCTTACCTTACCTTACTTTACATTACCTTAACTTATGCTAACTTAACTTACCTTAACCAAGAACTGGTCTCTTTACATCATAGTAGCCAAAAACAATGCAACTTAGTAGAGTATAACAACTCAAATCCCAAACTATTCTTTCCCACAGTTATGTGTAGGGAATATATCTCTTGTAGTCTTTTCTGACATGTATCAGTTACATATCTCTAAGTTTATATTAATTTTGACTGGAATTTTATGTAACATCTGGGAGGAAGAAGCTGGACAAACATAATCAAGTAATGGTCTTTTGAGGATCCTTGGAATTCCATGTGGTTATGAACAAGCTGTGTTGAACTCTCCCAAGTTAAAACAGATTATCTCTTCAAGATTTCAGTTGTATTGTTTTTTAGAAGATACTCATGTGTAAGATAATCCATCCATAAATGCCAGATAAACAATTAGAATTATCAGACAAAAGATTTCATGGAGGATTAGCACTGTACCTTGAACTAGCTGCTAATCACATTTCTACATTATTTCAAAATGAACAGGGTAGAGGTCTTTCTGGGAGACACCTACTGGTCCTTAAGATTCACACTAATATCCTGGCATTGAGTGCAGGATTAGCTAAAATATGTTAGTTACATGAAGCCCACTGTTCATTTAAATTTCTGTCACCAAGTTTTCATATCATGCTACTGCTATCTGCAAATTGCAAATTGCAATTTGACCAGTTTGCCAAATGAACTGCCAATTAATATCAGGTAGGATATGAACAGAAACCAGTCAGAGAGAGTGGTCCATTTAATCCAATCCATTTTATGTCAAATAGATAATATATAAGCAAGGTAATGAGAAGTGTGTGAATAATTTAACTCATACCTACATTAGTTTTATGGTGGAGGCTTAATTTGTTCATATGATAGCAATTGGAAAACAAAACAAAAATAGAAATTCCAAGTACATGGCATAGGATAAATCAAAGTAGACAACATGGCAAAATAATATTTAATTTAGAATATATAATTAAATTAGTGGAGTGTTTGGTGTTGTTTGATAAAAAGAAAAGCAGTAAGCCTCAACAGTGCCCTAATTTTTCTAATAACCAATGAAAGCAATAGATCCTTTTTGTTTCTGGTTTTTACTAGAAGTGGTTTATCTATTACCAGGCTCTATGCTTTGGAAAATTAACAGGAGCTTCCAAATTTTAGCTCTTTTAGAGTTAGAGTGAAAAGGCTGGGGAAAGTGCTAAGTCTCCCATAGGCAAAATGAATTCATTTCGCCCCTCAACTGTCAGTTCTACTTCTGCAGAAGAAATTTAGTGTCTCACTTAGTTGGCTGGATTCCTATCACTGAACCACATCTTTTGCCCATGAAGCTAATTCTCATACCATTCTCTTCCCTTCTCCCACATCATTGGGGGAACTCTAGAACCTATTGTCATTGTCAATGCAAGCAGAGTTCTTTACACTCACAGTACGGAAGAAGGGAGCACACAATAAAGACAGGGCTCATCTATAGAGGTAACATCTATAAGGGCATACTTGTCATTTCCCATACAGTCAAGTCTTCTCCTGTTGATTCAACACCCATTCCATCTTGAATTTAAATAATAATTGGTAATGTCTATTGTCAGTACATCAAAAACTAACAAGACCATTTCAGGTTGAAGAAACAGAAGAATGTGATGGTTTTTATTAGTACAGACCATCTAGACTTTGGCAGATACACTTAGGTACTCCTAGCTAATATGATCTGCATCTAAATAAAATGGGATTAAGAATTGAGGTTTTTTTAAATCTTGAGAATGTCCAGATGAATGTAGGAGAAACTTGCACACTGTTATCCAACCCATTAAAAGTATTTAAATTTTAAACTCTGCCACAACACATCCAGTATGATCTGTGTGACAAGCTCCACAGACTGAGGCAATTGACGGCAAGAGGGAGAGGCCTCATGGAACTGGTTGTGGAACTCTTTGCCCCCCAAAATTATTGAGCCATAGTTCTCATGGCAATCTATCTGTTTTGTTTTCTCTTATTCCCTTTTTTATTTACATGTTCCTGGTAGCCTAGGCTAAGTTTTTTAATTATTATTAGATATTTTCTTTATTTTCAAATGTTATCCCATTTCCTGGTTTCTCCTCGAGGAAAAAAATTATTCCCTCCTCCCTCTCCCTGCTCACCAACACGCCCTCTCCAGCTTCATGACACTGGCATTTCCCTACACTGGGGCCTAGAGTCTTCACAGGACCAGGGCCTCTCTTACCATTGATGACTGACTATGCCTTCCTCTGCTACATATGCAGCTGAGTCTATGAGTCACACCATGTGTATGCTTTGGTCGGTGATTTGATCCCTGGGAGCTCTGGGAGTACTGGTTAGTTCATATTGTTGTTCCTCCTATGGGATTCCAAACCCCTTAAGCTCCTTGGGTCCTTTCTCTAGCTCCTTAATTGGGGACCTTGTGCCCAGACTAATGGATGGCTGTAAGACTCCACTTCTGTATTACGTACTGGCAGAGCCTCTCAGGAGACAACTATAGCAGGCTCCTGTCAGCTGGCATCCACAATAGTGTCTGGGATTGGTAATTGTTTATGGGAAGGATACCCAGGTGGGACAGTCTCTGGATTGTCCTTCCTTCAGTCTCTGCTCAACACAGAACTTCTGGTGGAATCACCATCCCTGACCTCAAGCTGTACTACAGATCAATTGTGATGAAAACTGTTTGGTATTGGTATAATGACCGGTAGGTATATCAATGGAATAGAATTGAAGACCCAGAAATGAACCCACACACTTATGGTCACTTGATCTTTGACAAAGGAGATAAATCCATCTAGTGGAAAAAAGACAAATGGTGCTAGCTCAACTGGCAGTTAGCATGTAGAAGAATGCAAATTGATCCATTCTTATCTCCTGTACAAAACTCAAGTCCATGTGGATCAAGGACCTCCACATAAAACCCGATACACTGAAACTAATAGAAAAGAAAGTAGGGAAGAGCCTCGAGCACATGGACACAGGGGAAATTTTCCTGAAAAGAACACCAATAGCTTATGCTCTAAAATCAAGAATTGACAAATGGGACCTCATAAACTTGCAAAGCTTCTGTAAGGCAAAGGACACTGTCAATAGGACAAAATGGCAAACAACAGATTGGGAAAGGATCTTTATCAATCCTACATCCAATATAGGGCTAATATCCAACATATACAAATAACTTAGAATCCAGAGAACCAGATAACCCAATTGAAAATGGGGTACAGAGCTAAACAAAGAATTCTCAACTGAGGAATACCAAATCACAATGAAGTACTTAAAGGAATGTTCAACATCCTTAGTCATCAAGGAAATGCAAATCAAAACAACCCTGAGATTCCACCTCTCATCAGTCAGAATGAGGAAGATCAAAACTCAGGTAACAGCAGATGGTGGTGAGGTTGTGGAGAAAGAAGAACACTCCTTCATTGCTGGTGGGATTGCAAGGTGGTACAACCACTCTGGAAATCAGTTTGGCGGTTCCTCAGAAAATTGGACATAGTACTACCTGAGAACCCACCAATACAACTCCTGGGCATATCCCAGCAATACAACCCAGAAGATGCTCCAGCATGTAAAAAGGACACATGCTCCACTATGTTCATGGCAGCTTTAATTGTAATAAGAAGAATTATGTAAGAAGCTGGAAAGAACCCAGAGGTCCCTCAACAGAGTAATGGATACAGAAAATGTCGTACATTTACACATTGGAATACTATTTAGCTATTAAAAACATTAAGTTCATGAGATTCTTAGGGAAATGGATGAATCTGGAGAATATCATCTTGAGTGAGGTAACCCAATCACAAAATACCACACATGGCATGCACTCACTGATAAGTGGATTCTAGTCTAGAAGCTCGGAATACCCAAGACACAATCCACAAACCACAAGAAATTCAAGAAGAAGGAAAACTAAGCTGTCGATACTTTAATCCTTCTTAGAACGGGGAACAAAATACCTAGGCCATGATCTTGAGTATAATGGTTAAGAAACAATCCCTTGAGATGGAGGTCACTAACATGACCTTATCCCCAGTGAAAACAGTACTTTACTTTTTAAATCACTTACAAAAATATTATGAAAGATAAAAACTTTCCCAACAATAAAATTTCATATGGCTACAGGTGTGTCATTGGAGGTGGGTTTTAGTTTATGATAAAAAAGCCTTGATTAGAAAGAATTAAAATAGTTTAAATCTATATGTTGAATTATAAAAAAACCCAGGCATTATAGGTTAAACAATAATTGACTATATGGGGCTGGAGAATAAGCTCTGAAGTTAAGAGAACTGACCATAAAGATTTATTAACCTGCTGTTGGAAATATGCCACTAGACTTGGATGACTACTCCCACTGAATACATCCTTTTAGAATTGTTATATTTTGATAATTTACGTTAATAATGATGTTACCTTTTCTTTTTGTGATTGTTTCACTGGATACAGTTTCTGAGAGATATTTTTGTGCTTTATTGTGCCAAAATGATTTTTGTTGGTATTTGTGATTGTTTCCAAGTTATGTAACTGGATACAGTTTCTAAGAGATGTAATGTTTGCTTTTTAATATATAAAATCACCTGTTTGAGAGATGCAAATTACAGTCCTATTCAAACTGCCTCTGGGTTTGTTTCTGTTTGTCACAACTGAATCCATACCCACCTACCTTCAAAGGCCTTCATTCCAGGAACCCCCACACCTGACTGGAGTGGTCTGTGGCAGAAACTCTATTCCAAGGCACATTCTTCTTTCCACAATTATTAAGGAGATATCACAACAGAGATACATAAAATTGTACCTTACACACACACGCATGCACACACACACACACACACACACACACACACATATATACATATATATATATATATATATATATATATATATACACACACACAGGAGGAAAATCCTAGTACTGTTTTTACTCCTGCTGAATGTGGAAACTGACAGAAGTACTTAACTTCACTATTCCTCATGGTTTTAGACCCCTCACTCAAAATGAAAATTTCATTTATTCCTGGATGTATCTGCATCTTTATTAAATTATTATATTATTATTAAATTAGTATTTATTAATTTATTAAACTTTGTAGTGATAACACATTTCAGGGAACACTCTGATGAATGTCCCCAAGGAAGTGGGTATGCTAGTGATATGGATAATTATGAGGTTTATTCTTTGTTAGGAAATAAAACTTTTAAAGAAAGTCAAATGAACTTGGTTTTCCAGTGTTGGTTAGAGGTGGCACCAGCCCAATTCTAGAATTTTTCTAAATAACCTTTGGATTAGATGTTTCAAAATGAACTTATGTCCTACATTTCCACTAATGTTCATGTCTTTATGTCTATCCTTGAGACTTCTCTTCATTTCTTCTAGAAATATCATCAAGGAAAAGTTTCCTAGTACTTTTAATTGAGCATTTAAGAGACTTTGTGTCTCTTTTTTGTATACCCATGTCTGTGCAATTCTCTTTCACTCTGCCATTGGTGAAATATATATGTGAATGTGGAATATGAAGGAGAGGCATAAGTAAAGTAGGAATGATAACGAAGAGATGCAAGCATAGGAAAATACAAAGGAGAGGTAGGAAATACTAAAGGGCAGGATTCTGATTTTGTCATGTGATGCAGACTCAAGAGGTGTTTTGCTGATGCAGACTCTCATGATGTTTTGTTTGGGAAGAGGATAAAAAGGATTCAATGGATAGTGAAGGGGACACTTGTATAGCTAGCTTTGTAATGCTTTAATGGTCTCATGTCTTAGCTGATATTCATGGCCTAGAGTGAGGCACAGCAGAAAACTTCTGGTATCCTCTCTGATTCTTCTCTCTCCTGCTAACTCGTGCTGACTTGGTGGAAGCCTGGCTGTTTCTTCTAGATCATGCTTGTTGCTAACTCTTGTTTGCTATCCTGACACTACTGACTGGGGAACTGGACTGCTGGTATCCTGACGAATGGAGATTCCAATTTTCCCAAAGATCTACATCTAAACAGGTCCACATCCCCTTGTTCTATTTACCATTTTTACTCCCTACCTTTGGATGGTGGACTAGAAGAGGGGTCTAGGCATTTGAGAACCCTTATTAAGAGTATGAAAATTCTCACCTAACACAGTTTTATGTTCTAGACTTGAAACAGCTATTGCACAGCAAACTCACATAAATTCCTGAATGCAGCCTTCACAAAATGAAATGACATAAAAATTTCAGAAAGTAATTGGAGTTATATGGAGGCCACACTACATGTTGCAATAATATATGCAGTGGATAGATGCAAGCAAGAGTGAGTCACATTTCTTGGGTTCTAAATTAGTCTTTGTGGAAACCAATGTCATGTTACTATAAGGAAAACAAATTAGATGCAGTAGGCTTACAAAAAGCAAACAAAAAATAATCAAGTATATAAATGTAAGCTTGAAGTTCAAGGGAGTAATATTGATGGTGGGATGAGAGTGAATATATGAAAGGATTATACCTAGCATGTTTAAAACAAAAGCTTTCATTCATATAAAAATATTTGGAGAGAACAGGATAGTTGTATCTGATAACAATAAATATTCTGTCAATTCATTTAAATTATATTGACTAATACGCAGTATATATTTGTAAAAATTGTAGTGGTCATTCTTCAAAAATGAATTCATGAATACACACACACACAAAAATATATGTATGTATATGTGTGTGTACATTCGTCTGTATTTGTGTGTATGTGTTCATGTGATTGTGTGTCATAAATATTATTTTATATAGATATTTACTCTCAAAATTAATTCTTTAATATTTCTTTTATTTAAATAACTAATTTACTATTTTTTATTGGTTATTTACATTTCAAATGTTATCTCACTTCCTGGTTTCCCCTCTGCAAACTCCCTATCCAAATGCCCTATCTCTGCTTCTATTAGGGAGGTCCTCTATCCATACACCCACTCTCCTCTCACTTCCCTAGCATTTCCCTACACTGGGGCATCAAGTATCCATAGGACTAAGACCTCCCCCACATTGATTCCAGATAAGGCAATCCTCTGTTATATATGCAGCCAGAAAAACTGGTCTCTCCGTGTTTACTCTTTGGTTGATGGTTTAGTCCCTGGATGCTCTGGAGGCTCTTATTGGTTGATACTGTTTTTCTGCCTATAGGGATGCAAACCCCTTCAGCTCCTTCAGTCATCACCCTAACTCCTTGGAGTCCACATATGCTATGCTAGTTGGCTATGAGCATCTGCATCTGTATTGGTCAGACTCTGACAAAGCCTGCAATGGACAGACATACCAGGCTCTTGCCAGTAAGCACTTGGCACCAGCAATAGTGTCTGGGTTTGATGTCTGCAGATGGGATGGATTCCTAGGTGGGGCAGTCTCTAAAAGATGTTTCCTTCAGTTTATGCTCCACTAGTCCCTGCGTTTCCTTTAGACAAAAGCAATCCTGTATTAATGTTTTTGAGATGGGTGTGTGGCTCCATCTCTCAATTGGGTGCCATGCCTCACCTCTAGATATGATCTCTTCAGGTTCTCTCTCCCCTTTATTGGGTATTTCAATGAAGGTCATCCCTGTTGCGTCCTGGGAGCCTCTTGCTTCGTTGGCATATGGTCCTTCCTAGTTGTGCAGATGCTGGCAGTGATGTGGAGAAAGAGGAACACCCCTCCATTGCTGGTGGGATTGCAAGTTGGTACAACCACTCTGAAAATCAGTTCGGCAGTTCCTTAGAAAATTCGATATAGTACTACACAAGGAAACAGCTTATATTTCATTTCTTAACCATTCGATTCATCCTAAATGGCCAGGAGGAGATAAAGTTGTGAACAATCACATGAACTTGGAAGTTGGCCTTACACTTCTAACGCTGAAGTGCAGAATTCAGAATGGACCATTATCTACATCTACCTTTCTGTACAGAAAATCTGACCACAAACATCTGACAAGAATTTGACCACAAAGACCCATGGCAATTTTTTCCTTGTATAGCCAAGTGTTCTTGTATAAGGGGATTTATTTAATTTGTCTCAGATTTAGAATTGATTTTTAAGAAATGATTATACCACAAGAAATTTTATTAATACTCTCATTGTGAATTCATGGCTCATATTGGAAGAATTCCCACTGGCAATTTTTATAAATATACTCTAGGTATTAGTCAAATTATTTAGAAGGATTGACAGAATATCTGTCAAGGAGAAAAATTATGCTGCCATATGCATATGTGTATAATATGAGCAAACATAAATGCTTCTAAAATATAATAATAGGTGATAATATCCTCCTATTTTAAGAATCCAAAGGAATGTTATTTTCCTCCCCAATTAGATAACTTTTTCCAAACATGGAAGCATGTAGAACTCTCCTTATTGAATATCCATGCTCTATTGGATGGTTTTCTATATAGAAGCTATGTGTTTCTATATTGAATATGTTGCAAATCAGGGCTTGTTTTACTCAGAGGCAATAATACCAAGAAAATTAAAGAGGAAATTTATGTAAATAATATATTTAATAAATCTTTGGTTAAATAAATTCATTAAATATGAAGGCAATATAGTGTAACTGAAAGTGTGTATACTACAGGGAAGGTATGTAAAGACGTATAAGTTGTTGAATTTTCTTCAGTGTATCAAAAATTCAATCTTTACAGAGATGTGTGTTATTTAAGTGTTCTTTTGACTTTGTTTATGTAAAAACAGTAGACAGAAAAATATGTGACTTTAACTTTTCCCTTTACTTGTTTTTTTATTATTTCATAGAAATAATAACAGTCATGATGTCTTTAATCTTTGAATGTTGGAAATCTGATTAGTTCCTGTTTGAGAGGTAGGTGGGGAAGTCTATCAGAGAGAAAGGAGCGGACCTTTTTATTTGATACTTAATTTGGAGGGGAAAACACTCCTTCTAGATGCAGTTTCTTCTCAGTTTAAAGGACACGTAAGCAATGTGTATATGTAATCCATTGGTTCCTCTATAAAACTAAACACATCCATTTAATTTAAAGAAAAAATTTCAATTGTTTCATTGATAATTGTTAGTAAACAGGCACTGGCATTCTTATACTTAACACAAATACTACAAGATTCATTTTACTTATTGGACCCTGAATTAGGAACAGAATTAGTGTCAAACAAAAACCATGTGTCTTTGTTTTTGGATTCTATATATATCTGGATATCGTTTGATCTGGAGCCACCACACAAGAACAAGGAAATGCTGATAGCAGAAATGTAAACATTTAACAAATCCTAAACTGAAAACGATAAGAAAACATTTGGGGTTAAATATTGCTTGTAAAAATGTAATAACAATTAGTTTATGTGTGCCAAAATGGAAGGAAATACATGTCCTTCACTTTTACTTTAGTGTCTTATTATGGGAAGGCTTTGCGACATAAACGTGTAATTTTATTCTCTGAGGTTCTTTCACAAGGGAAATATCAAGGGATAATCAGCCATTCATTCAGACAATTTTGTTTCTCTATGAGAGGTTCAAATGCTGTTCATTTTTTGAGATACTTTTCTACTATAAATATTACAATGTTCATGAAATTATTTTGCACTATCTCCAGTAATATGGAAAAAAGAAAAGAGAGAAGTTCTGAGTGTTGGTTATGCATTTTCTTACCAAATTTTGTAGTCAACCTATAACATCATAACTGTTTTGTTTATAATGTGTAGCCACCATTTCCTAATTTGACTTGTGGTAGGTTCTAAATATCTAGTGGTCCAAGATAATACCATGTCTCATTTCTGTCTGTTACTCTTCATAAAAACACCTAGCTCCCTTGTCTTTCCCAATGGTGCTCTTAGTCCAGGTCCTCTATGGATTTATAATTTACCCTGACTTTTTTGGTTCCACATTCCTTAAAAAATTGATTTATCAATTAAACTACAGGAGCTCTAAATAAAGACTCCTATTTAGTGTATTTCTTTTTAATGCCCAGTGATGGGTAGAGACTCTTGTTCTCTCGTGCTCTCTCTCTCTCTCTCTCTCTCTCTCTCTTTCTCTCTCTCTCTCTCACCTTCTCTCTGTTTCTCTTTCACTATATCTATCTTTATCTCTATGTGTATCTATATATTTCAGAGCTTAACATACAAATGCCAAATTGTTTTGTCTCATATGTACTTCTGATTCCAATTCCTCATATGAGACAATCCTTATGTTAACCTAAGAAACAGGATAAATAAAAAGGAGCTATTACCTAGGTGTCAGTTATGTAGAACTATAGTTTGGGAACAATAGGTTGCATGTGATTTGGTAGGAGGGATATGGAAAATATAAACTTTAAATTGAGATGATGAAAGCAGGTGGATGTAGAATGAAGAAATAGGTTAAAGTTTTAGCAAAAATACCTGAAAATCCAAGAAGTGATCATAATATTAACTATTTGCCTAAAACCACCTATAAAAATATATGGAATTGTATTCATAAAGGTACATATTTTAAATGAAATCTACCCAATTAGGCTGAAAAGCTCCATCAAATAGCCGAACCATCTAACAAAAAAACAAAAAACATAAAAGGAAACCACAGTCAATCAAAATACAGTGTGGATCTAAGTCTACAAAATAGTTATACAAATTATTTCTTGCACATAAAACTCAGATTCATTAGTGAAGAAAGGAAAAGATAGTGATGGCTGTGCAATAAAGATATTTAATGTAAGAGTTTTGCAGGCAAATGGATGGAGCTAGAAAATATCATTCTAAGTGAGGTAACTCAGATCCAAAAGGACTTGTATGGTATCTACTCACTAATAAGTGGATATTAGAAAAAAAAAGTACATAATATCCAAGCTACAGTCCACAGAACTCAGAACTCAAAAAGGTCATCAAGCTGAAGTACCTAAGTGAGGATGCCTCAGTCCCACTTGGAGAGAGAAGAAAACAATCACAAGTGGGGAGGGACGGAGGGACGTTGGAGGAAAAGTGGACTGGGGGTTTGTGGGTGGGTGAGAGAAAAGGACTGAAACCCCGAGGGCCAGTAGAAAGAATGTAAACAGAGAACCTCAGGAAATAGGTGGTTGGGAGACCCTACAGAATGCACCAGAGACCTGGGAGGTAAAAGACTCCATGGAATCAAAGGAAGGGACCTTAGATTGTGGCGCGCAACCTTTGCCGATAAGGAGTACTCCACAAACAGGATTCTTCTGACAGCAATTTATTATACAGCTTGAAGCAATGATAAGATAGAGAGAGAGAGAGTGGAAAGGAAGGACCCCGAGCCCTCAAAACCTGCTGCTTAAATAGCATCTTGGATGATGTGCAGACACCTCATTGGCTCATAACACAATGCTTAATTAGCATGTAGCATGCACATGTGCACCTCCAGATATGACATCTGCGAAGAACCAGGAAGCAGGAAGCCAGAGCCATCTTGTAATGGCAAACGGCTCCCAACATTAGATGAAATGTCCAAGAATAGGGAGAGGGAACTTATAGAGCCCACCTCCAGCAGGAAGACAAAGCATCAAATGAGGAATGGGGTTGTCATCCCACAGTCACAACTGTGACCAATAATAGTTCCTATCTGAAAGAATTAAAGGGATGGAAATGGAGAGGAGCCTGAGGAAAAGAAGGTCCAGTGACAGACCCAAAGTGAGATCCAGTGCAAGAGGAGGTCCCAAGGTCTGACACTATTACTGAGGCTATGGAGCACTCACAAAAAGGGACCTAGCATGACTACACTCCTGAAGACCCAACAAGCAGCTGAAAGAGTCAGATGCAGATATTTGCACCCAACCAATGGACAGAAGCAGCTGACCCCTGTTGTTGAATTAGGGAAGGCTGAAAGAAGTTGAGGAGAACGGCACCCCTGTAGGAGGACCAGCAGTCTCAATTAATCTGGACCCCCGAGATCTCTCAAACACTGGACCAGCAAACAGACAGCATACACCATCTGATTTGATGCCCCAACACATATCCATTACAGGACTTCAGGGTCTGTGTTCATTCAGAGATGATGTACCTAACCCTCAAGAAACTGGAGGCTCAGATAATTTACAGGTCATATTAGGTGGCTGGTTGGGTCATCCACATGGAGACAGGGGGAATAGAAGGAGGTGTGGGGTGTGGAACAGTGAGAGGATAGATTAGGGTGGGGGCAAAGAATGGAATATATGAATTGTAAAAAATAAATTAATTAAAAAAAGAAGTACTAAATTTTACTCAGGCTCCCCGTAGTC
>JADRCD010098568.1:0-21428 GCA_019843815.1 Montemys delectorum | reverse complement strand
TGGGACCATTAGCTTGGAGAATTGTTTTCCAGCCTTTTATTCTGAGGTAGTGTCTGTCTTTGTCACTGAGGTGGGTTTCCTGTGTGCAGCAAAATGTTGGGTCCTATTTACATACCCAATCTGATAGTCTATGTCTTTTTATTGGAGAATTGAGTCCATTGATATTAATAGATATTAAGGAAAGGTAATTGTTGCTTCCTGTTATTTTTGTTGTTAGAGCTGGAATTCCGTTCATGTTGCTATCTTCTTTAGATTTGTTGGAAGATTATATTTTTGATTTTTCAAGTATGTAGTTCCCCTCCTTGTGTTGGAGTTTTTCATTTATTACCCTTTGAAGGGCTGGATTTGTGGAAATATATTGTCTAAATTTGGTTTTGTCGTGGAATACTTTGGTGTCTCCATCTATGGTGATTGAGAGTATTGCTCGGTATAGTAGTCTAGGCTGGCATTTGTATTCTCTTAGAGTCTGTATGACATCTGCCCAGGATTTTCTAGCTTTCATAGTCTCTTTTGAGAAGTCTGCCGTAATTCTGATAGGCCTGCCTTTATATATGACTTGACCTCTTTCTCTTACTACTTTTAGTATTCTTTCCTTGTTTTGTGCATTTGGTGTTTTCACTATTATGTGATGGGAGGAATTTCTTTTCTGATCCAGTCTATTTGGAGTTCTATAGGCTTCTTGTATGTTCATGGACATCTCTTTCTTTATGTTAGGGAAGTTTTCTTCTATAATTTTGTTGAAGATATTTACCATCCCTTTAATTTGGAGGTCCTCACTCTCTTCTATACTTATTATCCTTAAGCTGGGTCTTCTCATTGTGTCCTGGATTTCCTGGATGTTTTGGGTTATGGTCTTTTTGCATTCTGCATTTTCTTTGACTGCTCTGTCAATATTGTCTATGTTATCTTCTGCCCCTGAGATTCTCTCTTCTATCTCTTGTATTCTGTTGGTGATGCTTGCATCTATGTTTCCTGACTCCTTTCCTAAGATTTCTAACTCCAGGGTTGTCTCTTTTTGTGATTTCTTTATTGTTTCTTCTACCATTTTTACGTCCTAGATGGCTTTACTCAATTCCTTCACCTGTTTGTTTGTGTCTTCCTGGAATTCCTTAAGGGATTTTCGAGTTTGCTCTTGTTTACTTGTGATCTCCTATAAATCTTTTTGGGATTTTTTTGTTTCCTCTTTAAGGGCTTGTTCCTCTTTATCTGTGTTTTCCTGTATTTCTTTAAGGGAGTTATTCATGTCCTTCTTTAGTTCCTCTATCAGCATTGCGAGATGTGATTTTAGATCCAAATCTTGCTTTTCCGGTGTTTTGGGATATCCATGACTTGCTGTGTTGGGAGTACTTGGTTCTGATGAAGCGAAGTAGTCTTGATTTCTTTTGGTAGGATTCTTGCGTTTGCCTTCTATCATCTCTTGATCTCTTGTGTTAGATGTTCTTGGTGTCTTTTACTAGAGCTTGTCCTGGCCCTGCTGCCCTGCGACTCCCGGCTGGTCCCAACTTAGAAAGTCACTGAGTCTCTGGGTTAGAGCACTCCCTGCATTCAGGCCCCCCACTTGCAGGAAGGAGCAGAGAGGATCACTGATCCACCTCTGTCACTCGGAAGCTGAGAGGATCCTGTCCCTGCTGTCCTGAGACTCCTCTAAGACTCCTGAGGCCTGTGCCTCCTGGCTTGTCTCTCCTTAGAAAGATAATGGAGAGACAATAGCGGATCTCTCCTGAGTCCCTGGGTTAAGCACTCCCTGTAGGCAGGCCCTCCACTTGCAGGGAGGAGCAGAGAGGGTTGCTGATCCACCTCTGTCAGCTGAGAGGATCCTGTCCCAGTTGCCCTGTGATTCCGCTGCAACTCATGATGTCTGTGCCTCCTGGCTGGTCCCACCTTGGAAAGTCACCAGAGAGAAAATGGCAGATCTCTCCTGAGTCGAGAAGCAAATGTTTATGGGGTTATACCCTCCTGTGACCATGCCCTGAAACAGGGCAAATGCTTTCTATGAGAAGCATAATAAAGCAAAATTAGTTCATGTTGGATCCGCAGAACATAGGGAATTATAACATGGAAGCCTCAAAGAATATTAAGTATTTAGACAAAGTCATTCAACGAGCTCAATAAGGAACAAACTTTTCTCAGGAAATGGCTCTCAACGATTCCAACTAGTGGTAGAATATCCATTTCTTTCTTTGTTTATGGACCATAGAATTTGTGGTACCATGAGCTTCTATGATTTCATCTTGATGTCTTGATTGAGTGATGTCTCTGAGATCTTATTAACAGGTACAACCTTGGATGTAGTGGCTTTTGTGACTAAGCTTTTATTTCATGGTAAGAAGAAATTTTATTTTATTCATTTCATTCCATTCATCAGTGCTGTTGTAATCTATGCATTAGAATTATTAACAGTGTCATACCAAGTTCCAAATTTAATCACAGTACAAAAATAGGAAGCATACAATATATATATATATATATATATATATATATACTCATTATGAAAGCAAATAAATATAGGAAAATAAATATCAGGTGCTAAAGTACATAGTAATTAAGAAATGATCAAAACAATTTAAATCAGAGGATATTGTCATAATCCCTATGACATATATTTTCCCTAATATGTATACTCATGGAGATCTATGTCCTGTCTACTCCTGATTGGAACAATGTTTTGTTTTTCAGCAGATGCCTGAATGACCCTACCATAGTCAGACTATATCCATGGTTTTAGCAGGAGTTCCTTGGATGAGCAAATAGGAATCTGTTACCTGGATAGAGGGGACTTGGCATTTCAGGTAAGACTGCTCAGTGCCCATTACAAATCACTGTTTCTACAGTATTCTAAGGCGTGCATAACCTGCCTGCAAAACAGACCTAGGCCTACACAATTCAGAGTACAAAGCTTGTTTCCAATTGCTTGGTTACACATGATTTTCCATTGACTTACTCAGGCAAGATCATCACTATTTTTTATTTGTTCTCTCTAAGAGTTTTTTTTAGTATTAGTTGTTATTTTACTTTGAATCCTAAAATTGTTGAACCAAGTAAACAAGCCTCGAAGACAATGGGAAATCACCTAGGGATATGAGGTCTAGTGTAGGAATATCTACAAAATGGAAAGGTAATGTCTCATAGAATTCTAATGCCTTAAAAGAAATGAAATGGAAACTTTATTTTCTCAGGAAAGTGAGTCAAATTGGTAGGAGGACTCTGTAGTCTGTGGATACTAGTGAAGTCTCTCAAACATCAGTGATGGTACTGTGGTTAGAGCTTCATATTGCTTTCTATGAGCTAGAATTACAAGTGAGGCCACCAAGTCTGCAGGGCTTATTGCCTGTGGCTTCCCACGGAGGTCTCTGGACTGGCTTGATTGGAGGAGCTCTTGTGCATAAAATCAAGCAAGCACGGACCGGTCGTCTCTACCCTGTCTTTCAAGATGCTCTGTTTCTCCACGCTGCTCTGAGTCAGGTTGGGCTGGGATGGCAGGCCGACTAGCCCATGAGTGCGGTAGTGCAGCTTCAGGCCACGGTTTGGGAGAGCATACCTCTTCCCAAGTGTTACAGCGCTAGAACAAAAGGCTCAGAAAGGATCTTTCACACATTTTACTTCCCTGGATACCATACATATATATAGTTTTGGGGGATCATTCATATTTTGGTAGCACTTATTTCTCATTGGTTTGGGCTAAGAATCTTTATTTGCATGTTAGAGGGCTTGACTAATATTACACATCTCTCCTGATGGGGGTCGTTGTCAGGGGGTTGGGCTGAAATCTGAGCCATGGTCTCAGGAGCAATTCACCGAACGCCTTCTGTCCCTCTGAGCAAATGCTCAGTAGGTCTCCGGGGTTCAAAGTGGTTCTGCTCTACTGGACTTTGGCTGTCAGAACTGCCCCATTGCCCCACAACTCCTCCCTTTTCTTGTCTTTTCTTTTCTTTTTCTTTTTTTTTTATAAGGGAGAGGTGTCATCGGAATAACTGTCTACTGTGTCAGGAATGGTTTGATACTGAACCAGGACCTGATTGGTAGTGATTTTTGCAATGTTATTCATCTGCTGCTTTAGAAACTGAATGAGACAGGGTGCCAAGAGGAGCAAGGCTACAATGGCTAATATGGGGCCAAGGAGAGGAAGAATTCAAGCTACCAAGTGGTTAGAGTACCAAGGTGTAGGGATATTGGGATTATAGCGTGCTCGGAGGGTCCCTCTGAGTTCTTTAAGTGTTTGTATATTTTGTTCTACCAGCCCAGATTCATTGACATAAAAGCAGCATTCCTCTCCCAGCAAAATGCAAGTCCCTCTCTGTTCAGCAGTCAATAAGTCCAGGGCTCTCCGGTTTTGGAAAGCGACTCCTGCTAAGGAGGTCATCTGGCGTTGAAGAGACTTGAGGCTGTCTGTAGTGGAGAGGCCATCGCCTGGTCAAGCTTATCTTGGAAGTCGCTGGCCAGATGTTGTGTTTGGACAAGGGCTGCTGTAGCAGTTCCTGTTGCACCCAGTGAAACAGCAAGGCCTACTCCAACGAGCACAGTGATGAAGATCTCTCTCTTCTTTCGGCTTTCTCCCATCTGTAAGGCGAGTTCTTCAGATTCATAGAGATAAACCTGGGGGACAATTATCACGGGGGTGCAAGAGCCTTGAAAAAGGGGGTTAATGCAGGCACCTGTAGTGCCTTTGCACCAAAGGAGGGCAGAAGGGTTAACACATACTGGTTTGGTGATGGTGATACCACAGACACATGTAAGATGAGGTTTTGAAGAGGGCCCTGCAAAGCAAAGAGGGCAGGGTAGGTTAAAGAGAGGAATGTCCCGTGCTTTCCTCATGGGGAGGGTTCCATGGAGGTCATAAAAGGAAATGTTAATGGGGACAGCTGCTAACAATGATCAGGATAGAGAAGCACAGAAAAAGCATTGAGAGGAGTTGAGATGAGTTGTTAGGGGAAGGAGGTCAGCTGCATATTGGATATATTATAAACAGGAGAGGATGGCCTATAGCTCCTTCTGAGACTTATTTTCCTGTTGGATAATATTAGCATGGGTTAAGGCCGATTTGGAAGCAGGAACAAGCTCATGGGAGATGTGCAGGTCAGCAACTGGGTATTTGACATATCCATTGGGGTAAAGTTTACCTGTGACTCCGGTTCGCCAAGGTTCATCCCATGGATCACCAATGGAGAGCTGAAAATGAGTGTTAAGGTTAGTGAACATGTTGCTGCCACTACTGGAGGATTCTATTCTGCAGTTCCAGTATTTGCAACCTCCATATATGGAGACCTCTTGGAGACATTTACCTGTGTTTCGGTAAGGAAAACAGAGAAAGGGGCTGGGGGTAGTAGAGATGGAATCTGGGTGTAAAGGGATCTCAATCTTGGTCCGACATCCTTCGAGTGGACAGTCTTGGGTCCCTATGATTTTGTTGTGTCCTTTGTAGGTTTCCCTAGCATAGAATCTCCAGTGGTAGGTGTTCGGAAGGGGAAGAGGAGGCTGGGCAGTCGCAGAATTAGCATGTAGAATGACAAAAACAGCCAAGAGAATAGAGGAGAGGGGGACTTGTGGAGGGCACATGGCCTGGGCAGTAGTCACCAGGTCATGTATGTCTTTCCAGGAGATCTTGTTGACCTTCTGGGTTTGGTGTGTCCTCTGCCGCCTCCTCTTCTTCTTCTGTCCTTCATCTGTCAATGAGAGGCAGGCCATCTTCTTGGTTGGTGGGGTGGTGTTGGACATTTCTGGCAGGAATCCAAATAGGTTTAGGTTGGTCCTGTGGGAAAACACAAGCGAAACCCCTCCTGGTTGTAATTAGGGGGTCTGATCCTTTCCAAATTCCATCTAGAGGGGCTTGTCATCGTACTAGAATAGGGGGAGTTAATTTTGGTGTATACCAATGGAGGGAGATAGGAGGATGTTTGGAATTTCTGTAGATATTGAATATGTTTAGGGTAGTCAGAGCCATCATTAATTGTATATTAGGGGGATAGGTGGTTGTCTTTTGTTTTAGGAGTTGGGCTTTTAGGGTTTTATGTGTTCTTTTTATTATTCCTTGGCCCTGGGGGTTGTGGGGAATTCCTGTATGATGGGCGATATCCTAATTTATGCAACAGGTTTTGAAATTAGAGCTAGTGAAGGCTGGACCATTATCAGTCTTTATCTGTTGAGGAATGCCCATGATGGCAAAGGTGGAGAGCATATGGTGAATCAACCTTTTTGAGTTTTCACCTGTTTGGGTGGTAGCCCATATAAAATGAGAGTATGTATCTACGGTGACGAAAACATATTTTTGTCTGCCAAATTGGGGAATATGGGTGACATCAATTAGCCATAAGACATTGGACTTAAGACCTCGGGGATTGGTACCCATCATTTGTAAAGCTGGAGTGGTAATAAGAGATTCACAAGAGGAGCATGTCTTTACAATCCTTTGGAGTTGAGCAAGAGGGATGTGGGGGAAGTGGGCATGAAGTCCTTTTATATTTGTGTGCGTGCATGAATGAAATTGATCTGCTTGTTCAGTGGAGGCCGTGAACATTCCCATCGAGGCAGTGTGGTCAGCAAGTGCATTTCCTTCAGATATAGGACCTGGTAAGGTACTGTGAGATCAGATATGCTGGATATAGATGAGGGAGTCTCTTTCTTGTAAGAGGGTGGAGACTTGTATAAGTAGAGGGGAAAGTGGGTTGGTGTCTAGTTTGATGAAGGATATTGACAACCAAGGGAGCAAATTTACAGCGTATACACTGTCTGAGAAGAGATTGAGGGGGCCTTTGACTTCTTTTAGAGCTAGAAAGATGGCATATAATTCTTTATATTGGGGGGAATGGTTGGGTAGTTCTTTGAATTGGATGATAGGGGTTTCATCCTCAGGTGAGTAATATATTATTGCTGCAGCTCCTCTCTTTCCCCCATCAGTAAATATTGCGGGGGCTCCTGCTATGAGCTCCTTTGAGAAAAGTTTAGGAGGCAGCCATCGCAACAGAGGGAGGGCAGAGGCCCATTTTTCATCAGGGTAATGGTTATCAATTTGTCCTGGGAATCCTATCAGGCTGATAGCAAACGGGAGTGATATTTAATCAGCCACTGAATGTCAGAGAGGGAGAATGGCGTGACAAGAATGTCATGTTCCTTCCCTAGGGTATGGAGGGCTCTATCCCTGCCATTTTTAATCATGTTAGTGAGTGCATCCACCTCATTTAAAATTCGGGGTGTACTACCCATCGGGGTGTGGAACCATTCTAACACCCCCTGAGGTTGGTAAAGGGCTCCCACAAGTGTAGGGGAGGAGTTAAAGATGAGGAGCTGTATCGGTTTTGCTGGGTCATACCTAGCAACAGCCATATCCTTTAGGGCAGTATTGACAGAGTTTAGAGCTTGGATTGCCTCCGGGGATAGTGTTCTCTGAGAGGAGGGACTTTTGTCCCCTTTCAGGAGGTTGAAGAGGGGTTGAAGGGTGCTTGTAGGAAGGGGAAGCCAGGGCCGAAGCCAGTTGAGATTGCCCAAAAAGCTCTAGAGGGAGGCAAGAGTTAATTTTTGAGGGAAGGAGAGGGTGGGTTTGAGGGGACGTATTGAGGTAAGGGAGATCTCTGTTCCTAAAAATGAAATGGGTGGAATAAGTTGGATTTTGTGAGGGGCTATTTTGAATCCTAGAGCAGATAGGGAAGGTATTAACTGGTCCTTAAGTTGGGAGGGGGAGGCAGAAGAGCTCTCCCACACTAAAATATCATCCATGTAATGATAGACATTGAGTCCTTTGTCTATATAGGGTTTTAATGCAGTGGCTACAGCCTCCTGACAGATAGTTGGACTTTTAGCCATTCCCTGTGGGAGAACAGTCCATTCATAGCATGAGACTGGTCCAGAGTTGTTAATGGGGGGTACTGAGAATGCAAAGTGTTCACAGTCTCGGGGGTGGAGAAGGATGGAAAAAAATCAGTCTTTTATGTCTATTGCTAACAGGGGAACATTAGTAGGGATGGCTGAGATATGGGGTAGCTCTCTTTGTGAGGAGCCCCAGATCTGCATAGTTTTGTTAATTGCCCTTAGATCTTGTAATAATCTCCATCCTCCTGAAGTCTTTTTTATAGCAAACACAGGGATATTCCATGGACTACGGGAAGGGCGGAGATGTTGGAGCAGCAGCTGTTCTTCTACCAGCTGCTTGAGGGCTGTAAGTTTCTCCCTTGACAGAGGCCACTGTGGGACCCAGACGGCTTCATCAGAAAGCCAATCAAGGCAGGGAGTATTAAATCTGACAGTGGCCCCTAGGATTGGGGTTGATTTGGAGGGGGGTTTTTTGGATCTCCTAGGGTATTATCTGTATAGGTAACGTCCTCTATTGTGATGTGGCTTCCTTCTGGTTGGGTGGTAAGAACTACCTCTAAAGCTTGTAAAATATCTCTCTGGTGTTGGCTGTAGGTCTCTTTGGCCTCTGTCTAAATCTCTACAGCCTGCAACGGGCATTGGCAAAGACTCTATCTAATTTCTCAAAACAAAAAGAAACCTGGTAACGCAGCAGCCAATTAAAAGCCACAGGGCAGCTGCCAGTTCTTAAATCTGCGGGAAGGCTTAGTGTTTTGTACCTCTGCGGAATCCCCCAAGCCGGAAAGGCTAAGGGAAAGAAATCACGGGAGGGCATTCCTCCTTCTTGGGTATCTTTATTCTTAATGAGAGAGGCTACTCGGGCCCAGGAATCCGGACTATAAATATTATCCCTGGCCATACCTGGCTCTATCTGGAGGACATTTTCCCCAAAAAAGGGAAGATGGTATCCATGCGCCTTGGACAAAATCACTTCTACAGAGCCATATTGCTAATTTAAACACACCTCAAGATTGGAGAGATATTTGTCGTTCTTCTATCCCTGAACCACATCTTAACTGGCCCTGTAGGCTCTTTTTCAACATGCCTTGAACCTTGAAGCACATGTATATAATGAGCCAAGTTATCTTCTTCCCACCCCTGTATTTATCCTGGTATTGTTTTTCAGTAGTTTTAACTGTTCATATTAATTAAGAAGGGTATTTTAAGAAAGGACTGAAAAAATCCTGGGCAAAGTTTGGAAAGTAAAGACTCCATTTCCTATGATGGAAAAATTATGGTATTTCCAAGCAAGCCTAGAGCTATTACCTACTTTGGAAAAGAGCTGTGCTCAATAGTTATATCTCAAGAGAGTCTCCTGGAAATGCCATGTCAGCTTCTGGTCACTACTAGGAAAGCATCTCCAGGGAGGTAAAAGTTATTCACCATGATATCTGTGGCCCCTTCTCTGAATATTCTGTTGTTTGCTGGAGAGTTCTGTGATGTCACCTGTTGTAGCAACACCAACTCCTCATAGGCCATTCATCCCATTCCTGTAGAGATGATTCATACTCTGAAATGTTGAGTTGGGAGAGAGAATGGGGAATCTAGGGAGATCAGAGAGAGGCAGAAGGAAGCTGAACTTCCAGTTGAGAAAAAAAATGGTTCTTGGGAAAGTAAAGTGAGTCCTGGTCGGAGGACATGGAATGTTGTGATGAAGGTAGACTTGAACTGGCACACGTGGTTATCCTGAAGGTACAGGGAATCCCTTTGCAGTATATAAAGCTCTCCTGTTAGGTCTCACCCCCAAAATTATGCTCAATGTCTGACTCTGCAGTAATGTAGGAGGATCTCTATTCCCTGATGTGAAAACTAGAGAAATGGAATCATGAGACACGGTGGCCGAAGGCCAGTGGCTTAAGGGTCCTGATATCTTAATTGGCAAATGTATGCTCTTGGTTTACTGTGTGAGTTCATGCAGCCAAAGAACCCTCCACTGAGACACCTATCCTCTCCTGGCTATGGGCCTGGATATCAAGTTTCATAGCCAACATAATGACCCAGATTATATTATAATATTATTAGTAGTATATTATTACATTACATATTTGGACATTATAAAGCACACACACATAAACACACATACACACAGACATACACACAAACACAGAGAGGGGAGAGAAACACAGATAGATAGATAGATAGATAGATAGATAGATAGATAGATAGATAGATAGGATAGGATAGATAGATAAAAAGATAAAATAAATGCATATAAGCAGCTAAGGAAATTGTACAGTCGATTTTATTGTCTGGCAAGATATTTTGGTTGATAAATGTTTGGATTTTTTTCTACAAAGTCTACAATGCAGAATTTCATTGCTATGATCCACTTGGTAGAGGCAATTAATGTTCTATAAACACTCTGCCGATCATTACATGTGCACACATGTGTACTAAAGATCCCACCATAATGTTATTAAATGTTGGGCTAGTGAGATGGGTAAGAGCACTGACTGCTCTTTTGAGTGTTCTGAGCTCAAATCCCAGCAACCACATGGTGGCTCACAACTACTTGGAATGAGATCTGAAACCCTCTTCTGGCATGTCTGAGGACAACTATAGTTTACCTATGTATAATAATAAATAAATCTTTGGACCTGAGTGAGCGGAGCTGACTAGACCATGCTGTCGTCCTACAATTCAATTCCCTTCAATTGAATTTGAAGGAATTCAATTCTTTGAAATACCTTCAAAGAGACCTATACATTTTCCTGTTACTAGTGACTCATGGCAACTTGCTAGTAAACTCTGAAATATGGGCTACTTTCTCTACATCTAGAAAACTGGCCACCTGTATTCTCAGCAAGGATATGGTACACAACACCATCGTGGGAAAAAACAACAGTTCCATGTATTAAATATCATGATAGATTATTTTTTATGTTAAAATAAAATTTTATTAATGCTAAAATTATTAGACTGTTTTAGGGTATATCATTTTAAATTTGGAAGTAGAATTTTTTTAATTAGATATTTTCTTTATTTACATGTAAATTTCTCCTTTCCCAGTTTCCCCTCCAAAAAACAAACAAACAAAAACAACAAGAACAAGCTCCTGTTGCCTCCCGCCTCCCCATGCCTGCCACCCTACCCTCTCCCACTTATTGCCCTGGCATTCCCCTACACTGGGGCACAAAACTCTCACAAGGCCTAGGTCCTTTCCTCCTATTGATAATCAAATTTGCAATACTCTACTATACACATGCTGTCAAAACAATCCGTCCCAGCATGTATAGCCCTTGGTTTGTTGGGTCCCTGGGAGCTCTAAGGGTACTAGTTAGTTCATATTTTTGTTCATCTTAGGGGACTACAAACCCTTCAGCTCCATAGATCCTTTATCTAACTCCTTCATTGGGGACCGTGTACTCAGTTCAATGAATGTCTATGAGCCTCTACATTTGTATTAGTCAGGTATTGTCAGAGCCTCTCAGGAGACAGCTATATTTAGGCTGGCTTGTCCTTCCTTCAGTCTCTCCTCCTAAGTTAATCTCTACAACTCCTTCTGTGGGTATATGGTTCCCCCTTTAAAGAAGGAATGAAATGTCCACCTTTTGGTCTTCCTTCTTCTTAAATTTCTTGTGGTTTGTGGGTTGTTATTCCTGTATTTGAAACTTTTGGGCTAATAACTGCTTATCGGAGAATGCATACCATGTGTGTTCTTTTGAGATTGGGTTACCTTACTCAGGATGATATTCTCCAGTTCCATCCATTTCCCTAGGAATTTCATAAATTCATTGTTTTTAATAGCTGAGTAGTACTCCATTGTGTAGATGTACCACAGTTTCTATATCCATTCCTCTGTTGAGGTATATCTAGGTTGTTTCCAGTTTCTGGCTATTATAAATAAGGCTGCTATGAACATGGTGGAGCATGTGTCCTTATTACATGTTGCACCATCTTCTAGGTATATGCCCAGGAGTGGTATAGCTGGGTCCTCCGGTAGAACTATGTCCAATTTCCGGAGGAACCGCCACACTGATTTCCAGAGTGGTTGTACCAATTTGCAGTCCCACCAGCAATGAAGTAGTGTTCCTCTTTCTCCACAACCTCTTCAGCATCTGTGGTCACCTGAGTCTTTTATCCTAGCCAATCTGACTGGTATGAGGTGATATCTGAGAGTTGTTTTGATTTGCATTTCCCAGATGACTAAGGATGTTGAACATTTCTTTAGGTGCTTCTTAGCCATTCAGTGTTTATCAGTTGAGAATTCTTTGTTTAACTCTGTACCCCATTTTTTAATTGGGTTATTTGGTTCTTTGGAGTCTAACTTCTTGAGTTGTTTGTATACATTGGATGTTAGCCCTCTATCAGATATAGGGTTGGTAAAGATCTTTTCCCAATTTGTTGGTTGCAGTTTTGTCCTATTGACAGTGTCTTTTGTCTTACAGAAGCTTTGCAACTTTATGAGGTCCCATTTGTCAATTCTTGATCTTAGAGAAGAAGCTATTAGTGTTCCCTTCAGGAAAATTTCCCCTGTGCCTATTTGCTAGAGGTTCTTTCCTACTTTATTTTCTATTAGTTTCAATGTATCTGGTTTGATGATTATATTTAAAGTTGATGTGAAGCTTCAACTCTTGAAGAAGCAACCAGTAGTAGGGCCTGGTTTATGGATCACTATTGAGAATCCTGACTTTATCACTAAAGGTTTGATAAGGTTTTGCATCACCTCCCAAACCCAAAATTAGTCAATTGAGTTCCTACTTTTTCCTTTTTAACTTGACTGTGAATGGTCACAGTTCATTGAGATGCCATTTGATGATCCAAACATCCCACAAACAATACTAGATTAAGTGTTTTCCTAGTGGTAAATGCTAGCAAGAGATTCAAAGGCATAATATCTCTATGTTTTGTAGACCATGAAACACAAAAGGAACTTCCTGATGTTTCCGTCTTGCAATAAAGTTCACTGTATCATTCCTAACCTTGACTTCTTTCCCTATCTGAGGCTCTAAAAAACACTCTTTCTTGTGTCAAAGAAACCAGGCTATATCCCCCTAGCTTCATATAAACAGTTCCTACAAATAGAATCCATGATTTCCTTATTTCTTTTTTGACACTATGTAAACCATGCTAGCCTTGAAATCACAGTGATTTACTTGTCTCAGCCTCCAGGGTGATGGGATTAGTACCAGTACTTTGTTCTGAGGCTTCATTGGTTTAAACATCAGCAATTTTCTGATGTCTCTGCTCCTCTTTTGAACCAAAAATGCTTTATCATAGTTTATAACTCTGACATGTCATCTTCTGTCCCTAACTCAAGCCTCATACACAGCAGAGCTCTGAGTATTTTATAAGAGGGAAAAACAAGGCAAGCCATAATGACTCTTGTTAATCGCTCAGAAGTACAGAAGAGAATTCCACTGTGCTCATTTCAATTACATGAGTGCTGGCTGACAAAGGACTCTGTTGTGAAATCCAATAACTCTATGAATAACACAATTATCACAATGAGCAAATTAAAACAGCACCATTGGCTGAGCATCAAGATTATGGCAGATGATATTCTGTCACAAGGTGTTGATCCCTTCAACAGGGGCTATCTAGTGCTTGATTTTACAGGATTTTGAAGACTTCTGAGAGAATAGGTAGATATAGGTAGATGTAGGTAGACCTAGGCTATTCCCGAAGCTAGTTCAAAAGCAAGAATCTAGAAAATAAGGTTAATATGAGAAAAGTTATATTGTATTGTATTGGGTCATCACACAATATACATAATCTAAAGTTTTGATGGTAATATTTTTATTTACATTCCAGCTTTTGTCCTCCTCTAACTCCTCCCTTCCACAAGTACTCAATCTACTCCTCTTCCCCCTTACCTCTGAGAGGGTGCTTTCCCTCAAACAGGTATCCCCCTTTCCTGGGTCTCAAGCATCTTAAGGATTACACTGTAAATTCTTAGATCTTAAGATAATCCCACTAAGGCTGGTCTTCTATGAGACATATCTTAGTTGAAGGTGAGATAAACTCTCTAAAAGAAGTGTCTGGCATGAGGGTAGGATCCATGTAGACAGTCTCAAGGAGTAGGGTAAATTAAAGGGACATCTTTCTTGATGTTTAGAGCACAAATTGCTCTTCATTACTGTTTATATACCACACATTGGTGTCATGAGATTTATGGATTGTGTATTTTTGACTTGAGTGAGTGAAGTCACTTATTTATACATATGCAACCTGGGGTGAACTGGGCTTTGCAATGAACAATTTTTGATATGTTAAAAAGGCATTTCTAAGAATACTCATTTATTTCTATTCATTGATGATTAAAACATAAACAATCTGATGTGGATTATATACAAGATTTTTTTTTAAAAAAAAGCATAGAAATTTTGTAATGTGAGAATCTACAGTAGTAGAAAGCTAACAATAAGTTTTCTAATGATAACTAATAAATATCATATAATGTTTTATATGATATATATTCTATTATGCTTTTCTGTTTTCTGCTAGAGAAGAAAAGAAATCTCTAGTTTAATGAACTACAACCACTCAACCACACACATGCATAAAATTTTATAAAAATTTCTCGAGGAGTCGCAGGGGAATCTCAGGGCAGCAGAGTCAGGATCCTCTCAGCTTCTGAGTGACAGAACTGAATCAGCGTCGATTTCTGCCCCCTCCCTGCTGGTGGAGGGCCTGCCTCCAGGGCGGGCTTCAGCCCAAGGACTCAGGTGAGATCTGCCATTTTCTCTACGGTGACTTTCTAAGGCAGGACCAGCCGGGAGCCACAGGTCTCAGGAGTGGAAGGGGAGTTGCAGGGTGGCAAGGACAAGACAAGCTCTAATCAGAGACACCAAGAACACCTAACACCAGAGATCAAGAGATGGTGAAAGGCAAACGCAAGTATCCTACCAACAGAAACCAAGATTGCTTGGCTTAACCAGAACCTAGTACTCCCACTGCAGCAAGCCCTGGATATCACAAAACACCTGCAAAGCAAGATTTGGATCTAAAAACATATCTCACAATGCTGATAGAGGAACTTAAGAAGGACATGAATAACTCCCTTAAAGAAATACAGGAGAACACAGATAAAAAGGTACAAGCCCTTAAAGAGAAAACAAAAAAAATCCCATAAAGACTTACAGGAGATCACAAGTAAACATGTAGAAGCCCTTAAAGAGCAAACCCAAAAATTCCTTTAAAAATTGTAGGAAAACACAAACAGATGAAGGAATTGAGTAAAACCATTCAGGACCTAAAAATGGAAGTAGACACAATAAAGAAAACACAAAAAGAGACAACCCTGGAGTTAGAAATCTTAGGAAAAAAGTCAGGAAACATAGATGCAAGCAACACCAACAGAATACAAGAGATAGAAGAGAGAATATCAGGGGTAGAAGATAACATAGACAACATTGACAGAACAGTCAAAGAAAATGCAAAATGTAAAAAGACCATAACACAAAACATCCAGGAAATCCAGGACACAATGAGAAGACCAAACCTAAGGATAATAGGTATAGAAGAGAGTGAAGACCTCAACTTAAAGGGTCAGTAAATATCTTCAAGAAAATTATAGAAGAAAACTTCCCTAACCAAAAGAAAGAGATGCCCATGAACATACAAGAAGCCTATAGAACTCCAAATAGACTGGATCAGAAAAGAAATTCCTTCCGCCAAATAATAGTCAAAAAACCAAATGCACAAAACAAAGAAAAAATACTAAAAGCCGTAAGAGAAAAAGATCAAGTAACTTATAAAGGCAGACCTATCAGAATTACACCAGACTTCTCACCAGAGACTATTAAAGCTAGAAGATCCTGGGCAGATGTCATACAGACCCTAAGAGAACACAAATGCCAGCCTAGACTACTATACCCAGCAAACTCTCAATCACCATAGATGGAGAAACCCAAGTATTCCATGACAAAACCAAATTCACATAATATGTTTCCACAAATCCAGCCCTTCAAAGGGTAATAAATGGAAAACTCCAACACAAGGAGGGGAACTACATCACTGAGAAAGCAAAAATATAATCTTCCAACAAAACTAAAAGAAGATAGAGACATGAACGGAATGCCAGCTCTAACTACAAAACTAACAGGAAGCAACAATTATTTTTCCTTAATATCTATTAACATCAATGGACTGAATTCACCAATAAAAGGACATAGACTATCATATTGGGTACATAAACATGACCCAACATTTTGCTGCATACAGGAAAGCCACTTCAGTGACACAGACAGACACTACCTCAGAATAAAAGGCTAGAAAACAAGTCTCCAAGCCAATGGTCCCAATAATAAAGCTGGAGTAGCCATTCTAATATCTAATAAAATCGACTTTCACCCAAACGTGATCAAAAAAGATAAGGAGGGACACTTCATATTCATCAAAGGTATGATCTACCAAGATGAACTCTCAATTCTGAACCTCTATGCTCCAAATGCAAGGCCATCTACATTCATTAAAGAAACTTTACTAAAGCTGAAAGCACACATTACAATGCACACAATAATAGTGGGAGATTTCAACACCCCACTCTCTGCAATGGACAGATCATGGAAACAGAAACTAAACAAGGACACAGTGAGACTAACAGAAGTTATGAAACAGATGAATTTAACAGATATCTACAGAACATTTTATCCTAAAACAAAAGGATATAACTTCCTCTCAACACCTCATAGTACCTTCTCCAAAATTCACCATATAATTGGTCACAAATCACGCCTCCACAGATACAAGAAGATTGAAATAATTCCTTGTATCCTATCAGATCACCATGGTCTAAGGCTACTCCTCAATAACAACATAAACAATAGAATGCCCACATACACGTGGAAGCTTAACAACACTCTATTCAATGATAACTTGGTCAAGGAAGAAATAAAGAAAGAAATTAAAGACTTCCTAGAGTTTAATGAAAATGAAGCCACAACATACCCAAACCTATGGGACACAATGAAAGCAGTCCTAAGAGGTAAACTCATAGCTTTAAGTGCCTCCAAAAAGAAACTGGAGAGAGCATACACCAGCAATTTGATAGCACAACTGAAAGCGCTAGAACAAAAAGAAGCAAATTTACCCAAGAGGTGTCAAAGGCAGGAAATAATCCAACTTAGGGCTGAAATCAACTAAATAGAAACAAAAAGAACTATACAAAGAATCAAACCAAACCAGGAGCTGGTTCTTTGAGAAAGTCAACAAAATAGATAAACCCTTAGCCAGACTAACTAGAGGACACAGAGATAGTTTACTAATTAACAAGATTAGAAAAGAAAAAATAAACATAACAACAGACACTGAGAAAATCCAAAATATCATGAGATCCTACTACAAAAGCCTATACTCAACAAAACTGGAAAACCTGGATGAAATGGACAATTTTCTAGACAGATACCAGGTACCAAAGTTAAATCAAGACCAGATCAATGATCTAAACAGTCCCATATCTGATAATGAAAAAGAAACAGTCACTAGTAGTCTCCCAACCAAAAAAAGCCCAGGACCAGATGGTTTTAATGCAGAGTTTTATGAAACTTTCAAGAAAGACCTAATACCAATACTCGTCAAATTATTCAACAAAATAGAAAGTAAAGGCACTCTACCCAATTCGTTCTATGAAGCTAGAATTACTCTGATACCTAAACCACACAAAGACCTAACAAAGAAAGAAAATTTCAGACCAATTTCCCTTATGAATATCGACGCAAAAATTACTCAACAAAATTCTTGTAAACCGAATCAAAGAACACATCAAAACGATCATTCACCAGAATCAAGTAGGCTTCATCCCAGGGATGCAGGGATGGTTCAATACACAGAAATCTATCAACGTAATTCACTACATAAACAAACTCAAAGAAAAAAAGCATATGATCATCTCACTAGATGTGGAGAAAGGATTTGACAAAATCCAACATCCCTTCAAGATAAAAGTCTTGGAAAGATCAGGAATTCAAGGCCCATACTTGAACATAGTAAAAGCAATATACAGAAAACCAGTAGCCAACATCAAACTAAATGGAGAGAAACTTGAAGGAATCCGACAAAAATCGGGGACTAGGCAAGGCTGCCCACTCTCTCCCTACATATTCAATATTGTACTTGAAATCTTGGCCAGAGCAATTAGGCAACAAAAGAGATCAAACAGATACGAATTGGAAAGGAAGAAGTCAAATTATCACTATTTGCTGATGATATGATAATATACTTAAGTGACCCCAAAAATTCCACCAGAGAGCTCCTAAACCTGATAAACAACTTCAGCAAAGTAGCTGGATATAAAATTAACTCAAGCAAATCAGAGACCTTCCTCTACACAAAGGATAAACAGGCAGAAAAAGAAATTAGGGAAACAACACCTTTCACAATAGTTAAAAATAATATAAAATACCTCGATGTAACTCTAACTAAGCAAGTAAAAGATCTGTTTGACAAGAACTTCAAGTCTCTGAAGAAGGAAATCGAAGAAGATCTCAGAAAATGGAAAGATCTCCCATGCTCATGGATTGGCAGGATTAATATAGTAAAAATGGCCATCTTGCCAAAAGCAATCTACAGATTCAATGCAATCCCCATCAAAATTCCAACTCAGTTCTTCACAGAGCCATTTTCAAATTCATCTGGAATAACAAAAGACGCAGGATAGTCAAAACTATTCTCAACAATAAAAGAACTTCTGGTAGAATAACAATCCCGGACCTTAAGCTGTACTACAGAGTAATTGTGATAAAAACTGCATGGTATTGGTACAGTGGCAGGCAGGTAGATCAATAGAACAGAATTGAAGACCCAGAAATGAACCCATGCACTTGTGGTCACTTGATCTTTGACAAAGGAACTAAGACCATACAGTGGAAAAAAGACAGCATTTTCAACAGATGGTGCTGGCTCAACTGGCAGTTAACATGTAGAAAAATGCAAATCGACCGATTCCTTTCTCCTTTTACAAAGCTCAAGTCCAAGTGGATCAGGGACTTCCACATCAAACCAGATACATTGAAACTAATAGAAAATAAAGTGGGGAAGAACCTCGAGCAAATAGGCACAGGGGAAAATTTCCTAAAGAGAATGCCAATAGCTTCTGCTCTAAGATCAAGAATTGACAAATGGACCTCTTTAAGTTGCAAAGCTTCTGTAAGGCAAAAGACACTGTCAATAAGACAAAACTGCAACCAACAAATTGGGAAAAGATCTTTACCAACCATATATCTGATAGAGGGCTAATATCCAATGTATACAAAGAACTCAAGAAGTTAGACTCCAGAGAATCAAATAACCCTATTAAAAAATGGGGTATAGAGCTAAACAAAGAATTCTCTACTGATGAACACCAAATGGCTAGGAAGCACCTAAAGAAATGTTCAACATCCTTAGTCATCAGGAAATGCAAATCAAAACAACTCTGAGATTCGACCTCACACCAGTCAGATTGGCTAGGATAAAAGACTCAGGTGACAGCAGATGCTGGAGAGGTTGTGGAGAAAGAGGAACACTCCTTCACTGCTGGCGGGACTGCAATCTGGTACAACCACTCTCGAAATCAGTGTGGCAGTTCCTCCGGAAATTGCACATAATTCTACCAGAGGATCCAGCTATACCACTCCTGGGCATATACCCAGAAGATGCTCCAACATGTAATAAAGACACATGCTCCAGCATGTTCATAACAGCCTTGTTTATAATAGCCGGAAACTGGAAACAACCCTGATGTCCCTCAACAGAAGAATGGATACAGAAACTGTGGTACATCTACACAATGGAGTACTACTCAGCCATTAAAAACAATGAATTTATGAAATTCTTAGGGAAATGGTTGGATCTGGAGAGTATCATCCTGAGTGAGGTAACCCAATCACAAAAGAACACACATGGTATGCATTCTCTGATAAATGATTATTAGCACAGAAGTTTCAAATACAGGAAGAACAACCCACAAACCACAAGAAACTTAAGAAGAAAGAAGACCAAAAGGTGGACATTTCATTCCTTCCTAAAAAAGAGAACCAAATATCCACAGAAGGAGTGGAAGAGGTTAACTATGGAGCAGAGACTGAAGGAAGGACAAGCATATAGCTATCTCCTGAGAGGCTCTGACAATACCTGACCAATACAGATGTAAAGGATCACAGCCATTCATTGAACTGAGTACATGGTCCCCAATGAAGGAGTTAGAGAAAGGTTCTATGGAGCTGAAGGGTTTGCAGTCCCTTAGGATGAACAACAATTACCAACTAGTACCCTCAGAGCTCCCAGGGACTCAACCACCAATCAAGGACTATATATGGTGGGACTGAATGTTCTGGCAGCATGTGTATAGTCGAGGATTGCAAATTCAATCATCTATAGGAGTAAGGACCTTGGCCTTGTGAGAGTTTTTTGCCCCATTGTAGGGGAATGCCAGGGCCAATAAGTGGGAGAGGTTGGGGTGGCAGGCATTGGGAGGGGGAAGGCAAAAGGGTTTTGTTCTTGTTGTTTTTGTTTGTTTGTTCATTAGTTTGTTTTTTTGGAGGGCAAACTGGGAAAGGAGAAATTTACATGTCAATAAAGAAAATATCTAAAAAACAAAATTTCTCAAACCCACATGAGTGACACCTATGTTAATACCCTCTTTCCAAATCTGTGTTTCTTCACCTAACAATCTTTCCCCCAAATGCAATGATTTCAGCTCCCGTTTTCAGTTGACTAAATTTGCATCTTATACATCATGTATGTGTGCGTGGGTCTATGTGTCTGTGTGTACCACATTTTGTCTATTAAACTGATAATAGAAAGGAAATGGTTCCATTTCCTAGCTATTGTGAATATTGCAGCAATTAATCTGAATTTTATGTATGTCAGGAGTAGGACTTAGAGTCTTTTGAGCAATCTGTTTATATACTATACTTTGGAATCATGAGATTTATGCACTGTGTATTATATCTTTTATCAGTTCATGAGTATGAGAGCTAGAGTACATAAAAAATCTAGCTTTTGAAAACCAATGTAATGACTTACACAGTGTTGCACCAGTTTACATATCACCATGGATACAAATAGGAGAGGAAGAAGTCAAATTGTCCCTATTTGCTGAAATTGTAATCTTGTGCTTAACATTTTCCATCAGAAAACTCATAGAAAAACTTTCAGCAAAGTGGAATGATACAAAATCAATATTTACACATCAATAGCTTTTATATATACCAATGATGAATTTGTGGATAAAAAAAATAAAGGAAATAAAAGCCAATTCCTAAAAACATGTTTAAAAGTAATAATGGCTGGAAGATAGTTGACTAGATAAAGGACTTGCCACACGAGATGGAAGACAAAGTTCAGATTTCCAGCAGTGGTGAGGGAGTGTGGCTGCTCACCTATACTCTGGAGAGATGGAGGCTGGAATCCCAGGGACAATTTGGTTGCTAAACAGACCAAACACCCTGCTTCAGTAAGTACAGTGCAGACACATCAAAGACACCCACCATTAACATGTGGTCTGTACATACACATGCACACCTGGCACATATATCCATAAATATGTACACCAGGGTAAATGAAAACACATTACACATCCATGCCATTAATATCCTCCCCAACTCACATTCATCTATTCACCCATACACACACACACACACACACACACACACACACACACACAC
>JADRCD010098566.1:0-17550 GCA_019843815.1 Montemys delectorum | reverse complement strand
AGGGAGGGAGGGAGGGAGGGAGGGAGGAAGGGAGGGAGGGAGAGAGGAAGGGAGGGAGGGAGGGAGGGAGGGAGGAAAGGAGGGAGGAAGGAAAGGAGGGAGGGGACCCTGTGTTAAAAAGAGCTTAGTAGTACTGTCATCTAAAAAAATTTTTTTGAAGCCACCAAAACATAATATTGGAGTTTTCATAAGGGACAGGTCTCAGACCAGAGTATACTGTGAGGCTGCAATCTCAGATCTGCTATGGCCACCCCTTGGGTGACATGAGTAGTTCTCACACAAAGGATTACAATCTGCAGCTGCCATCTGTTCAGAAGAGCACAACATGCTAGCCCAGGTGTGCCTGAAGAAGCTCCTGAAACCTCCAGTCTCTGCCAGTCTTGCCCTGGTATCCGGCATGCCTGGAACTGGACATCAGCTCCTAGTTTTTAGCTATAAGGACCTGTGTAAAGCACCTGCCCTGATTCTGCATCTGGAGCATGGGATGGTACCATTCCCTCCAGTGTGTGTACACAAACAGGAAGATGAGTAGAGGTTGTTCACAATACTGCAAAGAAGACACGCTGACACTGAGCAAAATCACTTCTGAGGCTATAATTCCCTGCTCTTCATATGGTACATCTATCCTATTTTCTGATATGTTATTTCTCAAAGATTTTTGCCAAATTTCCAATGTAATTCATTAGGCTAAAATCCTCCCTAAAGGACAAGCAGTATTTATGTGTGTTCAGTCAATCATGGGCTGATAATCTTTACAAAGAAGGAGGTGAGGACCAAGGGGAATAGGCGCAATGGTAATCACAAGAATAGAAAGGTCTATCTATCAACTGGTCTCAATTCCTATAACTGGTAAAACAGAGAGACAGATGATATGGGCAAACCCAGAGGCAAGGATCTTGGTTAATGTACCTTCTGAAGTTAGAGTACAAAAACAATGATATCAGACTTGGGGACAATTCTGTGTCTATTGCCCTAGCCTCTGGCACGAAATTTTTAAGGTAGAGTGGGCAGACCCTGATAATTTCACACCAGAAGACCTGAATGTAGAGCTCAGTGATGCCACTTCAAAAGTCTTGACATCCTTTGCCTCTTTGTCCCCTTTATATCCCCAGTGAAAAATGAAGGAGACTAATACCACTAAAAAGACTTAAATCAAGAGTGGTGATGTGGGCATACAATCTTGGGACTTGGGACTTGCAATATTGGGACTTGAGGGGAAGAACCTAAGCCACATAGTACCTTCAAGGTTAGCACAATTCCCATAGTAAGACCCTGTTTCTAGCAAAACAAAACAGTGGGCGAAACAGTATCATAAATATTGAAAGAATGTGCAGCAGCCTAACCTGGCCTGTGAGTCTATGCAGGCTTCAAACCAGTTTCTCCTCTCTGTAACCCGAGAATTCTTAAGATACATTTTCTAAATAGAAGAATGGCTGTACCAAGAGACATGCAATAGCTATGGACTGAGAAGTGGCTACTATACTGTGATGAACAAACAACTTTTTCAGGTTCAAGTGAATGAAGGGTTCCTGCTAGCTAAGTGTTCAATATGTACATTTTAAACCCATGTTCTCTTTAAAGATATACTAAGAGACAGTCATAGATAGGAAGAGGCAGACCATGAAATTCATACTTCAAGTCTTCCCCAAAACCTGATTGATGAAGGCAACAAGACCAGACCAATTGGTGACAGTGGCCATATCTCCCCCTCTGCGAAACCTTTGTTTGTAAGAATTTACACAGAGGCAAAAATAGTGACCTGGATTCCAACATGTGTACAAATACTGCCCCCCAATAAAATGGCACTTAAGTGGGTGCTTAGTGGGTCTTAGTTCTACTGTTTTGAGTATTTGAGCTGGTGAAAGGCTAGAGGATATACAGATTAAATCTGTAACAGCTCATAGGGATAAAGTTATAGATTATGGCAAAAAGGGTAGAGATGGCAATTTGGGATTGCTTTTTGCATAAAATATTTCTGGAAGAGAAAAGGAGATTTTGGTAGCCCTGTCTCTGACAGCAGTCTCTATAAATTAGGGTGTGGTATGACAGACCCTATTTTTTAATTTTTATATCTAAAAACCATTGTCTTTATATATATTACACACACACACACACACACACACACACACACACGGACACACACGGACACATGCACTCACTGTGCACACTTGTGTGTCTTCCTCAATCACTGCCTGCATTTCTCACTGAGACTGGGACACTCACTGAACCTGAACTCTGTGTCTAAGGTAGTTCTGCATGTCAAGAAGTTTCTAGAATCTACCTGTCCTTGCTTCTCCCTTCCCTCTGTGCTGTATGGGGTTACACATTAACTTCACCACTGCTGGCTTTTAGACAGGTGCTAAACATCTGGCCTCCGGTTCTTATGTTTGCAAAGTAAATGCTTAAGCCAGATAGCCATCTCTCCAACCCTAGACGATTTGATCTCTAATGCAAGTTTCAATTACAATTTAAAGTGAATCTACTATACAATACACTATAATATATCATATATTACAATATGTATACAATTTAAAGTAAATATACTATACAACATAGTATTATATATATACATACACATACACACACACACACACACACATATATATATATATATATATATATATACATATACATATACATATACTATGGTATTTTCATTTGTGTGTTCTAGTATGTCTCTGTTCATTATGGCAGTTTCTGTATCCTCTGCCCTGCCTCCTGCTTCCCCTTCCTCCCTGCAAATCCCTCCCTGTTCTACCACATGCATTTTTGTAATTCTTCCCTGCCTCTTAAGATTATTTCTTTCCTTCTTACCAATCCCTTCCTTGTTTTATGAACACACATACACATATCCACAATTTCAAATCTAGGTTCCGAACATGAGGGAAAACAATGTAATACTCTTCCTCATTTTCCCTGACTATGCTTAAGAAGGATTTCTAGTTCTGTTGATTTTCCAAGAAGGAGGGGTCCTTATCCACCATGGGCAGGACAGTAACCTTGTGTAGCCCCTGTGGAAATCAGTGTGATGCTTTCTCAAAACACTACAGCTAGAACCATGTCGCTCTTGGGCACACACTCAAATAACTCTGTCATGACAGCACACCACAGAGAATATGAACATCTATGTTGGCTGCTGCGTCACTCACAACAGCCGGGAAGTAAGACCAGTCTGCATGTCCACCAACAGATAAATGGAAAAGGAAAGTGTGGTACATAGGCAAAACGGATTTTCTTTAGCCATAATAAAATATAAACAATCTTTGACTTTTTAAAATACAAGTTTTAATTGCTTGAATAATAAATATCTAATGAACAAAATGTGATATTTGTTAAGCAAGGGGTTTGTTTGTCTACTCCATTCCTTGATCTAAAGGAATTACACACAAGGTTGAGAAGTAAGACTCCATCCCCAACTCTCTCAACTGTCTGATGATATTAGGAAGATCTGGGGACACTGCTAACAGTCCTTCTAGAAAGCACGGAGGCTGCTCTGACAGTTCTCCTCCCTGTCAGCAGAGCCTGAGCTCAGACACTTGTCTCCAAGACCTCTGTTCTTTCTCCTATCAGAGTTCAGAGTCAGTAGGAAAGTGTGGAAGACTTAAGTAGACTGCAGAGGTGTTAAAAATAGAAGTCAAGTTGCTATTGGAGATACAAGGAGAATTCTCCACTCGAAAATCTCTAATTATAATATGTCAAGAGTAAAATACCTCATCAGGAACAGTGTCCGGGAGAATACAGCAGTGGCTCTGTCAGCACCATGATCCGTAATATGTTTGGAATCCTATACAAAATGGAAACTCAGCAGAAAAATGTCCTGTGAGGAATTGTCTCAGCCCCTGGGGAATGGCAGAGACGACCTGCTAAGACTTGTCTGTCCTTGCTTTACTTAGCTCTGTTGGGAGCTCGGGGTTGCACATTGTCTATCTTTTGAGATCTTGCAGTTTGTGTTATGTCATGTGCATATATTGGATTTTCTTGGAGCCACCATATGGATGGAGAATGCATGGCCTCCACAATGTCCTTAAAATGACATTAAACATCATAGATATATATGTCAACGGGTAGTTATTCCAGGAAAGCACTCTCCTATAAGGAATAGCTTAGCCACTCTTCTAACACCAACCTTTTCTTGTTTCTCTTTGGGTCATGCTATGTACATACTCTAGGGCTGAGCTATAGGTTCTGCTTAACAGTAACTCTCTCTTAATATAAGCCTATGTATCCTGCAGTGAGAGAAGCATTGTTCTGACCTACTTTAAAGTTTAATTCCTTCCACATGCAATATAGAACTTGAGAGAAAGAGAAATCAACTCCATCCAGATATGGGGAGACAGAGCCAATTTGAAGTAAACTTGTCATAGACAAGTTCAAATCAGGGAAAAAAATCAAAAGTGGGTATGAAAGTAGAGAGAGACGGGTTGACAGGAAAAGAACAGATGATAATAAGCCTGGGCACCTGAGTTCAGTACCCAGCCTACATGTATAGAAGCCAGGTGTGAGCATGGTGTGCCAGTAACATCCGTACAGTGGGGTTAGAGACAGGGGACAGCTTGGACTTAGTGGCCTGCCAACATAGCTGAAAACACAGTGAGCTCCAGATTCACTGTGTTATCCTGTCTCAAGAGACTAGGGTGTAGAGAGACAGAGGGCATTCAATGTCTCCCTTTGTCGTCCACATGAGCATATACCCAAACACATATAAGTGTCTTCTTTTTGGGCTAAAGAGGGGAAAGAATCTGCATTAATTATTTGTAGCAGAAAAGGAGGCATCTTACCTCTCGCACTCACTCTCCCACAATGTGCATCATTTAAACGTGACCAGAGAAAGACAATATGATGGTCAGCCCCATCCCATAAACACATTGTCCAAACTCAGGACTCCCCTGCCTTCAGAGAGTCTAGGAATTTTTAGAAGTATACGCCTGGCACATTTCCCAAATTCAGGATCATACCTCCACCCCCAGGTTCCAAATGCCACCCTTAATTCTGAGTCATAGTGAGATAATGAAGTCACATAGAGTAAAAAAAGGAATGTCTTAAGAAAGTGCTTGTGTCGGGTTCAGCTTTGGAGTCAAGGTCTCTGAACTTTATCATACCAGTCCTGGCTTGTCTTCTGTTTTGAAATTGATCTGTTTACTTGAGTTCACATTCCTTGTATTTCCTGTGAGTCAGTATAGAGAAAAACCCAGATATCCATGCACAAGTGAATGGAGAAACAGACTGTGGTATGCCCATGTACTGAAATAGTATTCAGCAATGTAAAGAACTGAGCTACTTAAACATGCGATAGTGTGGAAGAAAGTGAAGACAAGTGTGGTGATTAGCAGAGAATAGGAGCACAGTCTGTTTGATATGGACACTGAAGGCAAAGTGTATAACAGTAGTAGGGGCTCCTTTAGACACCTGGGAACTTGACAAAGAACAAGAATGAGAGGGTGACAGAGGGCACAAACATTGCAGGTGATGCATCTTTTCATTGCTCCTGATTTGGGTAAAAGTTCCATGCATGTTTTCATTGATACAGGTGCATCAAGTATGTACTTTCCAAATATGTGTATACTGCATGTACACTGTACAATTTACTAAAGCTGTAAAAATACTAAACTTTCCTCTTTCAATTTGTCCCTGCTCTTTCTAATCTGCATATAGCCCATTTCTTTGGTTTTCCTTTCAAGCTATTGCTGGACCTTCCCCCATCCCCAAATGTGTATCTTCTCTATGTTCTATGTGCAGTCCCACTGTGTCCCTTAGAGACAGCTTTCCTTGGTTTAAATTAATGAACCCAAATCACCTAGCCTGTAAGCTGTTCTCTATGGCTGTTGCTTCCCTCTGCTGCTATCTTTCTTTGCTCCTCCTCATTACTATCAGTTAAGATGTAAAAAGCTCCCTTCTCTGACTCCAGCATCCAATCTTTGACTTGTGATCTTCCCAGCCTTTCTACCACTCTATCCATTTAACTCCCAACTCATGACCTTCTTGAATTGACTCCCTACTATTCACCATTCTATTCTATCCTGTACTTCACTTCTCACTCTCCTGGTGTCTCTTCCCAGGACTTCAAAGAGAAAAAAGAAAATTCATGTTCCCAGGCCTTCACAGATCCCCATACTGCAAATTCAACCATGTACTGAGTTCAGGCCCTAGGTCTCCATGCCCCAACCCTTATCTGGTTCCATTTGTAATCTGATACCCTGCTTCTGGCACTCAGTAGCTCCTCTCATCCTAAAACACACCATCTCAGAGTTAACTTAATAACTACTGTCTAAGGATTTTATAAGTTATAAAACAATATATCCAAGCCCTATCACCCCTGACCATCACAAATGGCAGCAACAAATGGCAAAAATGCCACCCTTTTTTGCTGTCCTTTCTCTCCCTTGGCATTGTTATTTTCTATTCATCCACAGTGCCTCTCAGTCCTTTGCATTGCTGAGTTCTAATCCATTGGACTGATCTAAGTCAAATTGTTCGTCTATGGGCAAGTAGTTACGCTTTCCATGTTACATTATGGAAACGTAAATATGTACAATATGATCACCACAGAAACCTGGTAACCCAGAGAAGCAATCTAATGAACACATCCCCAAGGAAGGTCGGCCAAATACCACCCATGGCAGTGGAAACATTCTCAGTACCAAGAAGGGAGAAGCACCCAAAAGGGCTTGGGTATGACTGTGTCAGTAGTGAGCACTGTGCACACAACAGAGTAAGGCCAAGTAACCATGGCAACACTGAAATCCACTGAAAGGAGTCCAAACACCAAAGGCCTTGTAATATAGGTCTCAGATTCTGAGACCTGCCCTGCCCGTAAGAGCCCAGTCCATAGATGCTGGAAAGCAGATGGGCAGGCGCTATCCTGCTAGGGGAATGGAGGACTGGCAGTGATGTGAGATTGGGGGTTGGGTAGATATACTGGCTGGTTTTGTGTCAACTTGACACAGGCTGGAGTTGCCACAGAAAAAGGAGCTTCAGTTGGGAAAATGCCTCCATGAGATCCAGCTGTGGGGCATTTTCTCAATTAGTGATCAAGGGAGGAGGGCCCATTATGGGTGGTACCATTTCTGGGCTGGTAGTCTTGGGTTCTATAAGAAAGCAAGTTGAGTAAGCCAGGGGAATCAAGCCAGTAAGGAACATCCCTCCTTGGCCTCTGCAAGCTCCTGCTTCTTCATCTGCTTGAGTTCTAGTCCTGATTCCTTTGCTGATGAACAGCAACATGGAAGTATAAGCTGAACAAACCCTTTCCTCCCCAACTTGCTTCTCGGTCATGATGTTTGTGCAGGAATAGAAACCCTGTCTAAGACAGTGGGAGAATTTGTTTCTAAGGAGATGAACATGCTGTGGAACCAGATGGTGGGGATGGCCACACTCACAGTGAATGTACTAATGCCTCTGCATTTGGTATACTAGACATTGATTATAGGTGATATGTACACTTTATGGAAACAAAATAAGGATTGTGGAGGCAATAGAAGGTTTCTGAGTATGTGCTACTTTTACTATGGTTAAAGCCTGTATCTGAAATAGATACAGATCCAAGCAGCCAAGCAACCCAGTGATTTCCTGTATTTTACCAAAGGCATTATGTGCACCACAAAGCTCTCTGGGTTCCCAGGGCCTTGAATGTGGGAGGAAAAGGCAACCTTACCATAGCCTTGCTATGGCTACTTGCTAGACATTATTTGTGTCCACTTCTCTAAGGAACTTTTCAGAGGACATGTTCCCCATATGGCCTACTCAAGTTTAAGGCTCCTCAAATACCGTAGGTGGTTCATAGATGAGCACCATCTAACTTTAATGCAATTATTAGTGTCTGTGGTCATGTTTGACACTGGCCCACTGTCTTAGTTTTAAGATAGGGTGGTCATAAAATGTATCTTTATTTTTTCTGTTTGCTTGCTTATTTCTTATCCATCCAATCCAGCTTTCAGTTTATATTCTTAAGGTCCAACGCATGGTCACTCACATCTATCCCTTCCACATGTACTGCAACAGAATCCTACCAACTACAGCTGAATGCTCTAGCTTAGTTGGTGGAGTGCTCACCTAGCAGGTACCAAGCCCTGTGTTCCAGTGCTACCACTGCATAAACTGCTCATGGTAGTATGACCCATAAATCAAGACTTTAGAGGTGTAGAGATGAGGGCCAGAAGTTCAAAGTCGTTTTCACCTACACAGGAAGCTTCATGTTCAGACTAGATTACTTCAGACCTGATCCAACAAACAAATAACACACCAAAAGCATGGACATGCAGAGAGAATATAGATGGGTCTCCAAGGCATTCGCCTAAGAATGAACATGGCTGGCCTGGAAATGGGTATAAGCTTTGTCTTAAGGTCTATAAAAATGTTCCAAAATCAAATTGTGGCAATGATTGCACAGTTGTTCTCACAATCAGCAAGCCATACATTAATATGAGCAAATTTGTTGTACCTCTGCATGTCCATGTTATGATGTCTGTCTATATTTGCACACTCACACATTTCCATGAAATAGTTCTTAAAAGCATGCATTACATTGGGATAGCATTATGTAGAACTCGGCACTTTAGAGACAAGAAACAATAGATGCCTGTGTCTGTTTACTAATATATACAGCTAATGAACACATCGTCTACATAACAGATAAGGATGCCTAATTGCTGAGGAAATCTCTGCGAAACTGGTAGTGTATGGAGAGATTTAGAGCTTCTTTGCTTGTCAAGATCCCCAGCATACAAGGTACACTGTCCACTACCAGCTACAGGGCCAGGGCACCTGCTCATGGACAGCACCCTCCAGCTATGGGATGTAGCATCCACTTACTGTGGCTGTGCCGGAGACGGTCTGCGCACTGGTGTCAGGGCTCTGCTCCGAGTGTGTCTGTGTCGGAGGATACAGATTTAATGTGTGATCAGGGACAGTGGTCTGGCCGGTGTACTCTGGTGCGGGATGGGGATGAGGGGCCGTGTACTCTGCAGGGATGCCATTCTGGGGTGGAGCAAACTGCGCTGAGGCATAAGGCTGAGCCATTGTGTCAGGGGCGGCCGCTGCTTCCTGATTACCCTGAGGGAAGGAAAGAAAAGGAGAAGGAAAGAGAACACCATTAGAGTTCCACAAACAGAACTGTTCCCCCACATTACAGGAATGGAGTCTCAGCACTCTTTCCAGCGTCCAAAATGGAGTTCTAAAGGTTGGCCTCTCGGCCAAGCCTCACCACACCCTATAAGCAAATCATGATCATCATCATTCTCAATTTACAGATGGAAAAAAATATCAAGGAACACGATGATGTCACATTCTCTAAGTCCTCCAAAGTGTTCCGAGACAGTCAGGTCTGTACACCACTGGTAGGTCCTCTGTTTCAACTCAATTTTAGACAAAGTTAGCTTCACTTTGTCTATGGTAACGGTGAAGTACAAATTTATTACTGTGCTGAGCAGTCAAACTGCTTGAGCATGTGCTTGAGGGATGCATTTGGACTAAATGCAACTATTAGGTGATCTGGAAGGATTCCCAGGAAAGATCTTACTCTATGTGTGTGTGTGTGTGTGTGTGTGTGTGTGTGTGTGTGTACACATGTGTCAGCATGTGTGTGTCTGTGTGTTGTATCTATGATGGCCCCAGTAATGATAAAAAGCAGCCAATGGAAATTTAGGGCTTAATTTAGAGACTCCACCTGATATTCTACTTTCTCTCTCTTTTAGATGCTAGATACTAGTCAACTTTGAACCTCATTAATCAATGCATCTCATCTTGTCTCCTTTTTTTAATACATAAGTACAGGACATTATATAACAATTCCCCCTTCAGTTATAGCCTAAACATTCAGTATGATAATTACAGTCAAGTCAAAAGAATTAAAAAAAAACCTGAATTCAAATGTTTCCATTTCTGGAAACATCTCCCTCCCTCTACCTCCACCCCCATAACTCCATCAGCCTTCACACACTCCACATACACATATGCAGAAAGCTTAAGAGTAGTCCAGAGGTTTAAAATGTTCATGGTCTCAAAAAATATAGTGGTATAGCCAGATAGGAAGGAAGGAAGAAAGGGAGGGAGGGAGGGAGGGAGGGAGGGAGGGAGGGAGGGAGGGAGGGAGGAGAGAGAGAAGCAGACAAGCTGAGCCAACAGGGGCCTCTCCCATTTTCTATGGTCATTTACATGTGACTTTAGTCATACTGCAAGGATTCTGGGCACAAAGGTCAACATGGCTTATCAACAGGAGACCTCAGCCTCTACTACAGTAACATAAGCAATGCACTGATACAGAGCTCATGCCTTTGTTTCTAGAGAACCACAATTGTACAGTGTTAATGTTGGTATTTGTAAGAGAAACAAGCTGTGCACAAGCTTAGATACTTTTACAAGAGACACATTTCCACCAGCTCTTTCTTCCTCCATAACAGTTCTAACACGTGTGCCACTAAGCAGAAGGCATAGTTGCTTCTGTTTTGACCATTGTCCTGTAGCACCGAGGTAGCACAGTTCAGCCATGGCTCAGGCTGGGTGGTGATATAAGGCTATCTAACTCCAGAAGAGGACATTTACTGTCTCACCGATGCTCAGAGTCGACACTGAATCCTTCAAAGATGCCCCCCTCCATCTTTCATTTTAAGGGACATTCACCCTCAGCCCATAGAGTGCAGAAGTGACTATACTCTATCCGTGGTGGTCTCTGAGTTACCACCAGAGTCAGCCCCATGATATCAGCTGCCAATCACAGTGTAGGCGACCATTTCTTTAGAAAACTCTTCAGTTTTCTTGTTGTCATTACTAATGAGTTCTCGTCAGCCAGGGATATTGCTATAGTGTTTGGGAAGTGCTCTTTCCAATATAGTAGAAAGAGTGTTAGCCTGGGGCCTGTGTAGAGGTTACACAGAACAAAATGGTGCTAAGGTTCTGGGGAAACAGGAAGCACTCACGGCTTGATTACATCATAACAAGATTGGATGTATCTTTATGGACAGTGGAAAACAGCCCTGCTTGAGTTACACATAAACACACACACACACACACACACACACACACACATACACACACACACACACACACACACACACACACATATATGTGTGTGTGTGTATGTATACATATATATATGTATAAATATGTATATATAAATACATATGTTTTTTTCCAATAGCTTGCCTAAGTTATCAGTAACAGGAAATGTATGTGTTTAAAACAGTACTTGGTGATTTTGTATAGACAGACAATGTGAAAAGGCCTCTCTGCTCCAGCTCATCAGCTCCCTACCACCTCTGCCCATTTGCCCACACACCTGTGTGCTCATGCGTTTTTGAGAAGACTTCACTTAAGATGCATCTTCCTACAATCATACATGACTGCTTAAATCATCATCTCAAGTCTGCATTTGACTTCCCCAGAGCAGCTTCATCTTGCATAACTCAAACTTCTAAAGTCATTTTTTTCCTTCCCATTTTTTTCCTCCCTTTATTTACAAAACCCAGGGCCTCATGCATGCAAGTCAAATGCTCTAGCACCGAGTTCCCCCCCCCTCATTTTTATTTATTTATTTATTTATTTTTGTTTTGTTCTGTTTTGTTTTGTCTGGTTTGTTGAGACAAGGTTTCTCTGTATAGCCCTGGTAGTCCTGGAACTTACTCTTTAACCAGGCTGGCCTCAAACTCAGCGATCTGCCTGCCTCTCACATTTACATGCTGAGATTAACGGTGTATGCCACCAGTGCCTGTCTTTACTTTTCATTTTTGAGACATGGTTTCTTTCCCAAAGTCATTCAGGCAGGACTTGAACTTGTCATTTTCCTATCTCAGTAGCAGAGATTATAGATATGAGGCTCCAGGTCCTGCTATTGGATCTTCTTTAACATGATTTTCTGTTTCTTAAGATCCAAAGGTCCTAAGATGTGTACGTTTGTGTACTTGAATACGTGTGTGTGTGTGTGTGTGTGTGTCTGTGTGTGTGTGTGTGTGTGTGTGTGTGTGTGTGTGTGTGTGTGTGTGTGTGCGCGTTGTACTTCCTCTGCTGTTTTGGTATGGAACTTAAGTACTTTTCTTTTCCTGGGAGAATTATAGACTATATCCAGCAGAAGCTGGCTTGGCAAACAAATATGGTGCAAACCTCAACCACTGCTTATTTTTGTAAATAAGGTTTTATCAGTACAAAATCCAATAAATATGTTCATTTGTCTAACAAATTGCCCACAGTTGTTCTAGTACATTAAGCACAGAGTTGGTTTGCTGTGACAGAGACTATATGGCCCTCAAAGGTTACACTATTTACTGTCTGGACCTGTGCAGGAAAATGTTTCCAGCAGCTATGACAGAAGAGCAGGAGAAATGGGAAGTTCAATGAAGGAACCATTATTGCACAAAGAATTTGGGCAGAACACGAGGCTAACAGCCAAGCAAGAGAAGAAGAAAAGGGACATATTCTAAGTAAAGAAGGAATGATCTTGGCTGTCATTCCGTATTAGCAGCCGTGATGATGGTACCTACAATAGCTTAGAATTTCTCTTCTGGAATTAGTTTTCCCTTCAATAGATGTGTGATTACAATCTCAGATGGATACAAACAAACACACAGAGAGAGAGACAATCACACACTGCCCAGACCATTCCTTCCATTCATCTGTCCCCAGAAGATAAGCTGATCAATATTGCCCTTCACCTCCCAATTGGTACATTAGGCCCAAAGTTCTCAAACATGTATGGGTACTCCAAAGAGATTTGAGGCAATGACTGGAGACATTTTTGGCTGTGACAGCTCAGGATGGCTATACTCGTAGCATTTAGTCCTTGAACAACAGTGATATTGCCAAATTCCTGTAATGCAAAAACTAGGTCCAGTTCTCAATGAACTACCTATGGGCCCCAAATGCTGATGTCTACAGTTCTTGCTTTGCATGTACTGTGACATATATCATGGTACTCAAACCTATTTCACCTCCTACTGCAGAGAGGTTAGACACTGAGGTGCTGGGTGCAAATTACCTGTGATTGTGTTTGTCAGATGCACAGGTAACTCTGGGTACTTGGTGGCACAGCGGTTTGGGAAACCTCTGTGCCATCACAAGTTTGAAGCATGGCTTAAGAGCCCTCTGAGCATATCATGAGGAAGGCAAGGAGCAGTTAGGAGTGCCTGTGCAGACAGAGCACCGGAATGTCTCAAGGTTTGTACCACTCTGTCAGAAGCGAGGTGTCAAGCTCTAAGGACCCAATCAGGGAAAACCAAGCAGAAAATAGTTAGCGTTCAGGTATATTGGGCTCTGTATCACATCTTGTACCTGGAGGTCTCAAACAGATGTTGGCAGGACCCCCTATAGTTAGTTATTAACACCGACAGCCACTCCAGAGAGACCCTAATTAATATTCCCAACATTTGTACATTAGGCTAATTACAGCTAATATTTAATTAAGGTCATTGTACTTCCTATGGAAGCATTTTTCACCTTCAAGTGACTTGAGAGATGTCTTTCTTATCTCCCTAGTGAGGCTCCCAAGTTCTTAGCTTAGGTAGAGACAAATTTTCTTAGAAAATGAGATGGCTGGTAGGAGCATCCTTTCTATTGCAGGTCAGGGCAAATTCCAGGTATGTGAACAAGACCTTGGCAGAAGGCTAAAGCCGTGATCCAGTAGGTACTGGGGACAGGTAAAATGTTGAGAGTGTTCCCCACAGGACAGTCTCACATGTGCAGAACCTGCCTATTCTATACCAAGGCCAAGCCTCCACTTTTCCCTAAATAAATGGGTCAGAGTGGTGTGGTTATTTGCAGAGTCAGAGAGCTTGTGGGTGTCCCTCCTGGATAGGGAGGTGACTCTGCTTTGCAAGTATCCCCCTCATCACCAAGCAAGCACTGCGAGAGCTTGTGCAAACTTCACATCCAATTCCCTCTGCCAAGACAGTCTTATGTTGCTGCTAAATATAAGGAAAGGGGGAGTGTGGGTGGGAAGAGGTCAGGATCTCTGATGGTTGAAAACCCACAATGCTTCAGGGTGGAGCTGTGTGAGAGTGTGGGCTAAATAAGGTCTACGAGGGTCGGTGTAGAAGAACTGTCCTTGTCCTCATAGAGCAAACATCCCCAGAAATCAGATGAAATCAAAACCTGCTCAGTGACATGGGCTCCAATGTTACACAGGATGCTCCAAAGTGTTTCTTCCACTTGTTTACCAAGAGCAAAGTGATTATTAGGATGCAAACCAATCTTATTCCTTAAAGAAAATAAAACCCCCCAAAGTCATTTTAATCTAAGTGTTTTACTGAAGCATGAAATAGACAGAATATTATTGCTATTTTAAGACAGGAGCTGTAATCTATTTAGTTTCATGTATGCATACATTCACAGAGTCAGGCCTCAGATACATAGTATTTTCATAGCCAACAGAAACAATCAATGCTCTGCCTCTGATGTGGACATAGGAGATAGAATCCTCTTCTTATTGTCCTTTCCCATGCCTGCACCCAGCTCCAGACATCCTCGTTCTGCATGTAGCACACTGGGTGATTTAGTAGAACCCCTCTTAGAGAAACACAAGAACTATCAGTGGCAGACAGGCTGACTTTGCAAAACATGTTGGCTTGAAAGACTAGTGCAGAACACATTTTAATAGAGAAAGAGTCATAGTCCTTCTGTGGCAGGAGAAAGGAAAGTGTCTGATCGAATAGCTGCCAAGGCAGACCCAAAAGGAACTAAACGTGTTGCTGCAGATAGGGGTGTGTTTCTCTCTCTCTCTCTCTCTCTCTCTCTCTCTCTCTCTCTCTCTCTCTGTGTGTGTGTGTGTGTGTGTGTGTGTGTGTGTGTCTATTTTCCTAAGTATATTGGGCATTTTCCTCGGCTTTTATAGTCAAACTTAGATTGTTCCCTTCCTGGAGTGGATTAGTCCTCTGCCCATTTCCTGCCTTAAGCTGCTCACCCAGACGGCCCCAGCCCTTAGAATGAAGAAATGCATGGGAATTGCCAAGAGCTAATAAACCCACTGATTATCAATGTCCACATGGCCAACGGAAGCATCTGTTCTTCCAAGACCTACTGGCCAGCATACCCTGAAATCAACTCTCTGGAGGAGCCTGGTTATCCCCAGTGGCTGTTTGCAGCTTGCAGTCTTGCTGACAGTTTGTTTTACTTGACTGCAGCAACCTGGTATGCTCTGATCTACTTCTCTGGCAGGAAATTGCACCAGTTCGGAGAAAGCTTCTTGCACTGAGCTGAAATGGGTTAACATGCATCATGCCCCAGGGGCAATAAGACAAAGGAAAAATGCAAAATGACACCATTAACTTGCTGGTCCTAGAACAAGCACAAATCCATGCAAAGAGCACCTGCTTCTCCAACCCTCATGTGTATATATGCCTGTGTGTGTGTGTGTGTGTGTGTGTGTACTCATGTGGACGTGCACACACACACGCACACACACACACACACGCACACACACACACACACACACAACACTCCACAACACTCACATCCTTTCACCAGGAATGACACGAGATGAGAACTGCCTTCCAGAAATCCCAGACTTAACATTAAAATAACCACAAGGCCATTCTTCTGCTCCATTCAAATCACAGCATCAAGTGAAAAATCAGAAATACCTGCTGCACCATGCTGCATGCTCTCTCCTCCATGAACTTAGCAGCTGTTCTAATCCCACACCACAGAGCATCTGCCCAGAGCAAGCCTCGATGAGGAGCAAGGGTGTACAGGCTGGGCACCATGAGAACGATCAGGGTGTTGATGGAAGGGGAGCTGATGCTGCTTGGCTGACCTCCCCCTCAACATCTGACTGCATCCAAAACCAGCCCCAGATGGGACTCTTCCGCAAGGGAGGCCTGGTCCATCAATCACAGCTCGCTCCTCCTCTGGCTGCTGTTCTGGGTTTCAGAGTGTACCACTGAGCAGATGATTATCTAGTGGAAAAAAATAAACACACACACACACACACACACACACACACACACACACACGCACACACACGCACACACACGGATGCATGCACGCACGCAGGAATGCACGCATGCACGCATGCACGTGCTCGTGCAATGTTCTACTACACTAATAGCTATTTAAAAAACATTAGAAATGCTATTCTATGCATAGCCTGGAGCTGGAATTTTTCATTACTAAACTAAATATATGATATGCAAAGTTATAAAATCCACTGGGGAGCTTGCTACTATCTTATTTCATTTTCTGAGAAAGAGAGAAGGAATGTTTGGGGGCTACAGGGAGGATGGTAAAGGAGGGTGAAGGATGCTCCAAGAGATCAAGAGATGGTCACAGGCAAATTAAAAATTGCCATAATTACCATAAGAGGGCTGGGGAGATGATACAGTCAGTAACGCACTTACCTTGCAAGCACGAGGACTGGGATTCATTTCCCTAGAACTCGTGTTAAAAAATAAAAAACATAAAAATGCCAACATGGTGGCACCTGATTATAATCTCAGTACTGTGGAGGGAGAGGTAGGTAGACCCATGGGCTTTATGGCTAGCCAGTTTAGGCTATTTGGAAACTTCTAGGCCAATGAGAGATCTGTCTCAGTAAATAAAGTGAAGAATTCTTGTAATGGCACTTAAAGTTGTATTTTGGTGTATACCATGGGAACATAAACACACACATGCCCAAGTACCTTTCCCCCACATCTTCCTACACACAAGCATACATTCTTTTCCATGTTCTATGCTTACACTGACATAAACACACACATACACAAACAAAAGCACACACACAACATAGCAAAAAGTATGTGAAATAATATGTAGGCTAATTGTAAACTTATCATAAGATGTGATCACCGGTGTTTACTAGGGAGACTTTTTAGCTTGCTGGTTGTGTGCCCTTGGGCAAGTGGCAGCTATTCTGGTTCCCAACACTGGCTTCTATGAAATGGGAACAGTTGAGTAATTTCACATTGTTATTCCAAATTGAAATCAAGGGAAGAAGCACTGAGGACCAGAAGCATTAATGGTATGGATTAAATTCTCAGATGATCTGACTCCCATGCAATGAAACGGCCTAAACTGCAGCACTATGCCCGTCCCCATACATCTTAGATAAGAACTCAGTGCATCAACATGCTGTCATTGAAGGAAGCCACAGGACCTCAAACCACAGCAATCCAGCATGCAATGGACGAACAGCACAGTACTCTCGCTGCCTCTTTTGCCTTTTCTGTCTCTTTCAGCCCCATTGTTTGATTTGTTCTTCCAGTCAGTAAAAATGAGCATCTTAGAAAGCATCCTCAGGCAGTTGTGGAGCTAGCTAAAATTCAGGCCCCAAACCATCTCCTTTGTTTAAAGCTGCAGATATTTGCTTCTTCTATCTTTATTAAAAGCATAACAATTGGAGAGAGTGTCAAAACAATGTCAGTTACATTTGAGCATGTCCTTCCTGCTCATCAAAGGAGTGGTTTCAAGGGTCCTGTGCACCTTCCTGTAGATAGCTGCTTATCATTGGCACAGCTCCCTGTGAAAAGGGCTCCTGCATGATGGAGAAAGTGGATGGGAATTCTGAGATGACTATGCTTCTAATTAACTTAGATGAGGGGGGAGGTGAGGGCCAAGGAAGCCTGAAGACCTTCAACC